>PVJD01005030.1:0-123279 GCA_004026545.1 Mormoops blainvillei
ATATCCTGTGAGCTTTACCTTCAAACTCTATCTTCTCTCACCTTACTCTGAGTCGCCATCTTCTATCATCTGATCACTGCAATTAGCTTCAGAACTGCTCTGTGTGCTTCTGCTCTCGCTCCACTGCAGACATGTTTCAGACAAAAACCACGGTGAGATTTTATTTTACTTTTTTTAAAGTAGTGCTGTCTTTATTTGCAATTGACATCATCCTGTATTTAGGAAATCATAAGAAATCTACAAAAGTTGAAAAAAAAACAACCCTAGAACCAAAAGCAGGTGAACAAGTTCAAGACGTAAATAAATATTTCAAAATCAAGGGTAGTTCAGAGGAAATCAAGAAAACAATTTTATTCACAATGTAATCCAAAAGAATAAAATATTTAGTAGGAATAAATTTAACGAAAGACCTGTATACTGAAAACTACAATAAAGAAATTAGGAAAGAGTCAAACAAATGGAGAAATGTACCATGTGTATGAATTAGACCACTCATAATTATATAGAAATGCGAAAAAACTGGAACAGCCAAAACGATTGTGTAAAAGAACAGAGTCGAAGTTTTTGTTTTCTTTTGAACGTAGTTTGTTTTTTTTTCATTTTTTAACTTATAATTTTTCTCTTTTGTTGTTTACTTTATTGAGTATGCTATTACAGTTGTCCCATTTCCCCCACTTTATCCCCTCTGATCTGCACCCCATCCCATTATCCCCACATCTCTTAGTTCATGTCCATGAAAAAAAAAATAGACAGGGGGAGGCAAAGAATAGTAGAGGAAATTAAGAAGCCAAAGAACCGATATGATATGTACAGCCCATGGGGAGAGTGACATTTTAAAAGTCTTTAGTGGATCACATCACGTTCACTCTTAATTCTGCCAGCGGCTCCTCATCGCACTCGGACTGCAGTCCTATTCCTTTGAGCTCATTTTCTACCATTCCCTTCCCTCGCTTACTCTGTTCCAGCCATAGCCATGCCTCATAAAATATTCCACCTGCAAATATTATGGGCTTGGCCTTGTAATGACCTAAATCGCCAGAAAAAGACACAGATAATTTCCCATATTGAGAGTGAGGCTCATTTTTCCAATATCTCATTCCAGCCTGCCTTGCTTCATTTTATGTGTGGTTAGTTGTATGGGCGTAAAAGAGGAATATAGATATAGGTATAGATATAGATATCTCATATATATGTATATGATCTATATCATCTAATAGAGGCTAGGCACTGTGCTAAGTGCTGAGAATCCTGCGGTACGTAAATATTGCTGTCCTAATGGAATGTTCAGGCTTTGGGGGAGGTAGAAACACGTTGATCAAATAATCACACCTACATGTAAACTTTCAGCTGTGTCAAGGTGACATATATGTTGCTTCAACTCCTATAATAACAGCTCCTGAATTCTCCGTGGAGGGTAGGGAGGGCTTTTTTGAGGAAGAAATCATTCATTTGAGCTCTGTATATAAGAGGGAAAAACTGAAGTATCTCTCTTTTAAAGTTTTTTCTATTGATCCAATGGCCTATTCGTGGTCCCCCTCTGCTTTTAAAATACACATTTCAATGTCAATATTCCGAAACATGGCTCTTCATCTCTCCTACCTACCTCCACCAGATCTGCTCTACCAAGTGCCTTCTGCATCTCTGAATAGCCACACCAATATTCCAGTTTCTCAGGCCACAAGATTTAATGTCATTCATTTATCTTCACTTTCTCTCACACCTTAGCTTTAAAATATGTCCACAATTTATCTACATCTCCCCGGCTCCAAAGTTGCTTCTCTGATTCAAGCCATCACCATCACTCTGCTACTTTATTTCATATCCTCCTATAAGGTTTCTGGGTTCTGGCTCATTAATGAGTCATAAAATTAATATACAGGGCCCAGCACAAATAATGCCTCTTTTTTATTACAAAATCTTTTATTACAAAATCATAAGCATGTCTTTCTGTAATGTAACAATATCACACTCAAGCACACCATATGACATTTTAGGTGAAATGTTCAAGTTAAAACTAAATTACTACACCCACATTATTATCCTACCAACCACACTGAAGCAGGCCTTCCTTCTGCCGGACACTGTATATAGAGTCTTGTTAAGAGCAGTAGAACAGTCAAAGAAAGTAATCAAATAGAAAATAGTGAGCTGCATAATGCATAGAAAGAGTATTCTTTGTAAAAACTTACTTCAGTTTATTTATCCATATATATGCACGCATATACATATATGCCTATCCGTATATGTATACATATGTGTGTGTATATCCTGAGTCTCAATGAAAACATTTCCTCAATGTATATTAATTAAAAAATTTTTAAAGGTATCGAGGAGTCTCCCTACTTCATCTTTTAGCCTCACTACAGACTATTCTCAAAACATCAGAGGCATGTAATCTATAGACGAGAAACTTTAATTGATTAATTAGTTAACTAAGAATAAGGCACACAAAATACTTCCCTATTCAAATATTTGATGGCCTCCTATTTCATTTTAAATAAAAGTAAACTGTAAACCTGTACGTGGCCTGTAAGAGTCTCATATTCTCCTCTTGCCTCCTCCCTTCCTCTCTAACCTAATCTCCTACTACTCTCGTTAGTACTCACTCAACCCGCTCATTTTTCCTTTTCTTAAAACACTCTCAGCAACCTTAGGACTTTTGCACTTGCTACCTCACCTTCCTGGAAGGTAACTTCCACTTAAGTAACATCATGGCTCGATCCCTAATCTCCTTCAGAGGTTTGCTCGGTTTTCTCATTGATAACGTCTGTGACCTGCCTATTTAAAATTACTGTCACCTGTCATCATCGTCACTGTGCAATAGTCCCCATTACTCTTGCCTATTTTGTGTTTCTCCATAAAACTTACAGTCTCTGATATAGCACACATTTTATTTAATCGGATTATTTTCTGTCTCCTTTCACCCAGGGGCATCCAACCTGCAGCCCAAGGGCAGCACGCAGCCCAGTATTGCTATGAATGTGACCCAACACCAAATCGTAAATTTACTTAAACCATTATGAGATTCTTTTTGTTTTCATTAGCGCTTGTGTATTTAATGTGTGGCCCAAGACAACTCTTCTTCCAGTGTGGCCCAGAGGTGCCAAAAGGTTGGACACCCCAGACTGACCCATGATATAATGTGAGTTCCATAAGGATAATAAAGGTAATAGGTGTTCCTTTAGGTAATAAAAGGTACAGATAATAAACTGTTGAAAGGAAGGATGGTTGGACGGATGGATGGGTGGATGGATGGACAGACAGATGGATGGGTGGATGAATGAGCAAGTGTTCCAAGGCTTGGGAATGATAGACAAGAATGGGAAAGAGCATGGAGCATGGCCTGGCCCATGGCTGTAAGAAAGAATGAGAGGAGGCCAGTGTAGCAGAGAGGAGGGAATGAGGTAAGACCTGAGACAGAGAGAGATGTGACCAGAGACATAATCAAGAACCAACTGAAAGGGACCAAAGCCCCAAACTATGGAAGTTAGTCTAGATCCTGCAAGCACTGGAAAGCATTTGAAGGCTTTTAAATTTATGGAAAGGGGTGGAGGAGCCAAGAATAGGATGCTGCCATGATCTGATTTGCACTTTTAAAAGATAGGGAAGCTTATTCATTAATAAGCCTCAGGTATTCTTGTGAAAACAACTATATCATTCATCAGTTTCACATAAGTGTCTTACACTTACTTGGATTCAAAGCAGTTCTAATCGCAATTCTGAATTGGTCCTTCTTTTAGGTTTAAAGTTCCTAGGCATTTGAGAAGCCTCTGAAATTTATGCTTCCAGCAATCCTGGGAGTATAAAGATCATGGTGCTATTCCAAGAAGAGATGTAATATCCTTTTGAGGTTATTTTATGTATTGTATTAAATAAGGTAAGAGTCATATGTTATGATTTTCAGTTCCAAGTTTTTCCTAGATATTATAAAAGCTTATAGCATACTTACAGCACTGAATCTGGGCTCAGTTGCAACTCTATTATCCAAAGAAATTTTTATATTATCCCAATTTAGGTATGAAACTCTTAGTTTTTTACTAATACTTGAGTGGTTAGAATGCAAAAAATCTAAGCGAATAATTGTACTTTAGGTAGAAAATCTTACTAAATTTAACACATACAATAGCTTAGTAGGGTAAGTACAAAAATAAATTATACTATTTTATTTTTTTGTATTAACACAGTTATGAATTTTCAAAAATTGATAATATTTTCATTCAGAAAATTGCTCCTAATTAAAGGAGAGATAAATGGGTAGTCTAAAAAATGAGTTTGTTTTTTTTTATAAACAATTAATTGTAGTAATATCCTTTGGGATATTTCAAGGTACTACTACGGACTTGTAGTTACTTTCAAATATTTCTGACTATGACCTACTGTAGGAGATACATTTTTACATCATGTAATTCACAATACAACACACAAATAAACACATATATGTATAAACGTGAATTAAAAGTCTCATGAAGCAATAATTACCCTTTTCTTTGTAAGGAATGCTAATGTTTCCCATTGTATGATACCCTGTCTTATTTCATTTTAAAGTAAATACTGGCTACAAACTACTAAACTGATTTTCCAATGCACTTCACCTCAAAGGTGTAAAACTACCCTATTCAGTAATGGATGCCATCTGCAAAGGAGATGTTGAGTAAATGTTTATAAACTCCATACAACAAATATTTATATAAAAATAAGAAAATTTCTAATTGTTCTAAATATTCCAGCAAGTATTTCTATTATTTATATTGATAATGTTTATATTGATGCATAAGTAGATGTGTAACTGCTGTCTAAACAGCCTAGCTCAGGGGCATTCTTACCATGCTGCAAAGAAATTTCGAAAGGCTTTTTTTAAAAGATTTTATTTATTTAATTTTAGAGAGCGGGGAAGGGAGAAAGACAGAGAGGGAAAGAAACATCAATGTGTGAGAGAAACATTGACTGGGGACATAGGCCCACAACTCAGGCATGTGCCCTGACCAGGACTCGAACCAGCAACCTTTCAGTTAGCAGGCCGGAGTTCAATCCACTGAGCCACACCAACCAGGGCAAGAGATTAACTTTTCAAATTCTTATTTGAAGCTATGTGAATCATGCTGTTTTAGCTATTGTATCTTGACTCTAGAAATTCTTTAAATCTTTATCCACATTTAAAATTTTTCTGTTTCTAACTCTATGAAGGGTAATAAATCTCAAATACTGAGATTAACTGAGTATAAGTCATGTAGGTGTCCTTCCATATATCTATGGTTATTCTTATGTTGTATATTATAAGAGTTATTCAAGAGAGTTTAAAGCAATAGTGTATAAAGGTAAGTGATGGGAGGAGTTGATACAAATGGAAAGCACCCCTGTAAGATATTAACTCGTGCCCCAGTAGGACATATTGAATTTTATCTGCAAATACCTGGATCCACCATCAATGGGTCCAGGTGCAGCAAAGAGATCATGATTAGCTATGCCAGCAAATGCAGAAGACCTTACATAAATAGACCACTGAAACCACGTAAGTCTTTATCCTTGGTAATTAAAAAGAATATCTATAACTTCTGTTGAATTAAAGGCACATTTTAGACCTAGGTGTTAACCTAAACATTATTTTAGATTACAGCAAACTGGGATAACATCTCTACCTGGCCAGGATATGAAATTCTGCTGTAAGGTTGTTGTGGTACTGTTTTCTTAAATCTTTTTTATTAGAATGTGAAAAGCTGCCATTTCAAACCTGCAATATATTTTCAGAGTCACAGGAATTGAAGGCTGATTGTTCCATTGTTTGCGGAAAAATATAAACATTTGAAAGGTTCTTTAATTCCACAAATGCAGAGCCCACACCCTCTTAAGAAACAGACAGGGTTGAAATGCCGTTTCTAAAGTTGTATAGGCACTGATCATGTTTCCTTTTGAGAAATGGTTATTGGCTCTTCATGGATTTAAAGTTCACTGTATGTGAATTGGTGCTTGTTCCTGTGTTCTTTTTTTTTTTTTTAAGATTTTTAAAAATTTATTTTTAGACAGACGGGAAGAGAGGGAGAAAGAGAGGGAGAGAAATATCAATGTGTGGTTTTTCCTCTCACACTCCCCCTTACTGAAGACTTGGCCCACAATCAAGCATGTGCCCTGACTGGGAATTGAACCAGCAATCCTTTGGTTTGCAGGCAGGCGCTCAATCCACTGAACCACACCAGCCAGGGCTTGTTCCCTTGTTCTATGTGGGCTTGTTTGAGTTATTTCTTTTGTGGCGACAAGGAGCTGAGAATGAACCTGATTGCTAGAAGGACTTAGGGACAGAATCCTTATCTCACAGAGCAGCAAACTGTAAATATTAACAATACAGGCTGCTGATGATCAGACACTGGTACTAGCAGCAATGATCATCTAGGAGGAATGACTGTAGCCAGATAGTAATGATCTAATACAAGAGAGCAGTAGCAGCGCAGGAGTGTGGTGGACCAGAATTAACTAGAGGATAATTGGGAGAGTGGGTATATTAGTATCCTGGGGCTACCATGGCAATTATCAAAAAGAAGGTGGCTTAAAACAACAAAAGTTTATCCTCTCACAGCTCTGGAGGCTAGAGGTCTGAAATCACGGGTTAACAAAGCTATCCTCCCTCTGAAGCCTGTAGGAAGAATCCTCCCTTGCCCTCTTCCAGTTCCTGGTGGCTGCCAGAAATCCTTGGTGTCCCTTGGTTTGCAGCTGCACCTTTTCAATCTGTGCCTCCATTGTCACATGATGTTCTCTCTGTATGTTTCTGTGTCCGGATTTCCCTGTTCTTATAAGGACACCAGTCATTGGAATAGGGCCCAACCTAACCGAGTATGGCTGCATGTTAACTCCATTACATCTGCAAAGGCCGCATTTCTAAAATAAGTTCTCATCCACAAGTACTGAGGATCAGGATTTAAACATATTTTTTTGAGGGACAAAATTCAACCCATAACAGGTGGGGAGGTAAAAGGCTACATTAACTTGTCATAAGATTAAAAAAAAAATCAAACTGTACACATAATGGAAGTTACATTTATTTATTCATCCAGTCTGCTGAGGTCTCGATGTGCCCTATATACAGGTGTTCAATAACGGAATCCATGCCGATAATTCTCAGTGAAAATTGTCAAATAATTAGTGTATAAAGTGCATATACAGATAAAAAGACATTATGTGAAACAGATGGCAGCCTTGCTAATTTTATGTTGTGACGTGGGAAAAAAATGATATTTTGAAAATTTCAGTTCAATTATTTTCCTTTTCAAGAATGGAGAATAACAGGTTTACCTGTATATGACAAAAAAAACAATACCAAGTATGAAATATTAACCATCTTCCTGAAGATAATACCAACAATGAAAATTCATCATTAGTGATTTGGTTCAAAAAAACATCATTCACACTGTGAAGTTTTTATTGAGCTGCCATATGTCCATGGCATAGTGCCATGTTGCTTGGGGAGTATGACCCTAGAGATTATTATTTTCATTTAAGAAGGGAAAGTTTGATAGAGAAGTAAAATGAGTTACAGGTTACCAATTCAGTAGCAAAGCTGGAAGTAGAAGGTACATCGAATTCAAATATTTTTTCATATCTTTTCATATTTTAATCATTGTTAGTCAGGCATTACTTCATAAAAAGCCATCATGATTTTGTATAAATTGTTATATTCAATATTTAATATATTTCAATTCTAATAATATGGTATTTAAATACACTCAGTATTTAGAGTATTTAAATCATAACATATAATTATTTATTAAAACCACATTATGATAGGAAAAATCTTGATGGTTTCATATTACACAAGGTTTAATTAATAATAATTGTGCAGAATAAAATAATAGTATATTTTGTGGTTTTTTATAGTACTCTGACTTCTTGTTAAAGTTTCAGTGGGACTTGGGTGGCAAATCTTACCACTGACCTTCCCTCTAAGAGTTCCTGACAAATGAATGTTTACCAAGAGTGATGATAATAATAGTGATGAAAATGAATGCAATAGCTAAATTTAAAAATGTACTACTTTAGCTCCATAGATTGGGCATCGGCCTGTGAACCAAAGGGTCACTGGTTCAATTCCCCAGTCAGGGCACATGCCTGGGTTGCAGGCCAGGTCCCCAGTAGGGGATGCGTGAGAGGCAACTACATATTGATGTTTCTCTCCTTCTCTTTCTCCCTCTCTCCCCCTGAGCCTAAAAATAAAATAAATGAAATCTTTGAAAAAAAAAATGTACTACTTTATTAATTGCAAGGTAACAACTCTGTAACCTCTAAGGTAGCAATTCTCTAGTAATTTGCACGGGAACACATGCCTTACGCGTAGAAACCAAAGTAAGGCTTTCTATCTAACAACCTTTTCAAATCGCACTCCACAATTTTGACCTGGCACAGATCAGTTTACCTTATGAGATAATTAGGCAGGTCAGTTTATCCTTTGTAAATATAATACCGCTTGGCTTAGCAATATAAAGGCGGCACATCAGAGCTGCAGAGCCAATAATTCTTTGTACATTTTGGGTCACTTATTTTATCCACTTCAGATCAACTCAATCTCTTGACACAGCAAGTGACAAAAACAGTTCAAAAACAATTGACAAAAGCCGTCTGTGAGGGTTTTAAAACTTGGCCAGAATTCAGTGCAATCTCTATCAAGATTCCAATGGGATTTTTCATAGAAATAGAATGAAAATCCTAAAATGTGTATGAAACTACAAAAAACACCTAAAAGACCCAGAAGAATCTTAAGAAAGAAGAAGAAAGCTGGAGGCAGCATACTCCCTGATTACAAAGTACATCTCAAAGTTATAGCAATCAAAACAGTATGGTATGGACATAAAAACAGACACATAGGCCAATGGAACAGAATATAGAGCCCATAAATAAACCCATACATATATGGTCAGTTCATTTACATCATAGGAGCCAAGAATATACAATGGGGACAGGACAGTCTCTTCTATAAACGGTGTTGGGAAAATTGGACAGCCACATGAAAAAGAATAAAACTGGACTATCTTACACCATACAAATAAAACTAATTCAAAATGGAATAAAGACTTGAACATAAGACCTGAAACCATAAACTCCCAGAAGAAAACATTGATAAGTAGTTCCTGACATTGGTCTTGGTGATGATTTTTTGGATTTGACACCAAAAACAAAGGAAACGAAAGCAAAAATAAACAAGTGGAATTACATCAAATTAAAAAGCTTCTGCAGAGTGAAAAAAAACTATTAACAAAATGAAAAGGTAACCTACTGAATGAAAGAAAATATTTGCTAACCATATATCTGATAAGTGACTAATATCCAAAATACATAAGCAACTCAAATAACTCAGTGACAAAAAATAATCTGATTAAAAAATGAGTAGAGGATCTGAATAGACATTTTTCTAAGGAAGACATATAGATGTACAACAGGTACATGAAAAGGTGCTCGATACCACTAATCATCAGGGAAATTCCAATCAAACTACAATAAGATATCACTGCACACCTGTTTGAATGACTGTTATCAAAAAGACAAGAGATAAAAAGTGTTGGCAAGGATGTGGAGAAAAGGGAGCCCTTGTGCTCTGTTGATGGGATTGTAAATTGGTGCAACCACTTTGGAAAACAATGTGAAGTTTTCTCAAAAATTTAAAAATAAAACTACCAGATGACACAGCAACCTCTCTTCTGGGTATTTATCCAAAGAAAATGAAAACACTAACTCAAAAACATATCCACTCTCATGTTCGCTGAAGCGTTATTTATAACAGCCAAAACATGACACCAACTTATATGTCAACTGATGAATAAATGGACAAAGAAAAGGACACACACACACACACACAATGGAATATTATTCACCCACAAAGAAGAAAATCTTGCCATTTGCAATGACATGGATGAATGAACCCTGAGTGCGTTATTCTAAGTGAAGTAAGTCAGACAAAGAAGACAAATACTACACAATCTCACTTATATGTGGAATCTAGAAAAAAACAACAAAAACATGAGCTCATAGATACAGGGGACATATTGGTTGTTTTGCAGAGGTGGGGGGTGGAAGGTGAGCAACATGTGTAAAAGTTGTCAAAAGGTACAAGTCAAGTTTCCAGTTATAAAATAAGTAAGTCATGAGTTGTAATATACAGCATTGATGACTATAGTCAAAATACAGTATTGGATATTTGAAAGTTGTAAGAGAGTAAATCTTAAAAGTCCTCATCAGCAGGAAAAAACTTATAACTACATATGGTGATAAACGTTATCTAGACTTCTGGTGGTGGTCATTTTGCAAAACATACAAACATCAAATCATTATGGTGTTCAGCTGAAAATAATATAATGTGTTACCTATATATCAGTAAAAAATAAAACATGGCCACAAACTGATGCCCTGTTCATTGAGAGGTGGGATGCATGTACCCTTCCTTTGAATCTAGGTGACTTGTGATGCTTCAGTCAAGACAGTATGGTGCAAGTGATGTTGTGTGGGTTCCGAGGCTAACTTCTAAAAGGCCAGGTGGCATCTTCCTTGTTTCCTAGAGCACTTGCATTTGGAGCCCGGGGCCACCATGTATGAATCTGAATACTCAAAGATTGTCATGCCAGATAGCCCATGTCCAGGTATTGCTGCTGACAGAATCTACTACACCCAGTATTCTAGCTACCTGTCAAGATAACAGACATGGGAGGGAAGCCATCTCAGTGGGCCAGGCCATCTGCCAGCTGAACACCCCTGAGAGAATTCCGTAAACATCATTGACCCTATTTGAATTTCTGACACACATATTTGTGCGGTAATAAAATGATTGTGGTTTTACTACATCAAGTTTTGGTATAGTTGTCAGTGTAGCAAAAGATAACATAGACACCATCACTTCAGATAGCTCTGCCTCTCCCATCATTTGTTCCTTTGACATACATTTATATTCAAAACATATTTATTGAACGTCTTCTATGTGCTATGTCTTTTCTTGGCCATAAGCAGGTAATGGTAAAGAAAACACCAAAAATTCCTATTTTTGTATAGCTTATAATCTATACAGGAAAGGCAAATTTTAAAAAGATAAGATTATATTAAAAATGCAATGTGTCCACTGGTGGTAACTGCTAAAGATCAAGCAAAATAAAGCAGTAACGTGTGATGGAGACTGCCAGAGGTGAGTTACTATTTCATAGAGTATGGTCACAAATGGCCTCTTCGATAAATTGTTATTTAAACAGAGGTAGTAATATAATGAAGTGAGAATGTGAGTTATGTAAGTATCTGAGGGGAGAATATTACAGGTAAAGTGAAGAGCCTGTGCAGACACCCTGAGGCAAGCCCATTGTTAACATGTTTGAGGAAGGCCACAAGGTGGCCAGTGTGGCTTAAGTACAGTGAGATATGAATAAAGGAGTAGAAATAACTGCAGCTAGGCTCCACAGTATTGAATCATACAGAAACTTTTAAGCCAAGGCAAAGGCTTTTAAATGTTTTATGCTCAATGAGAAGAGAAGTCACTGGAGAGTTTTAAGTGGAGGAGTGGCATGTCATAATTTAAATGTTAAAAGGGACTAACTGAGAGCTGGAGAGGGAAACGAAGAACCACTTGGAAAGTCCAGGTGCAAGAGAATGATGACGTAGCCGAATGTGATCCTTGTGTAGGTAATAAATGTGGCAAAATGTCTGTTCGAGATATATCTCAAAGGTGTAGTTGGCATGGATACTGTCCATACGGCAATGCCTGCTAGGTAGAAAGGTTGATTGCCTGTGAAACATATCACTTTAATTCATTTGGATGTCTACCAGATTAGAGAGAGAAAAGTCTGCTGGGCTTAAGAAACTGCTAAGCGTGCAGACTCCTTACATTGCCTTTTGTTTACGACCGCAAGACCATCTCCCAGTGATCTCACTCTTTGTCTAGTTCTCAAACCTCCACTTCCCCCAAACAACCCCGGCAAGTGGAAACTTTAGAATCGGCTACTTTACGATCATCTGTACCTGTAGATATATGTATGAATGAATGTATGAAAAAAGAAAGAATGAGTATAAACATTCCACGATCATTCTCACTGTAATGTTATATCTTGGTTTCTTTATTCAGCCTCTTGCCTGTTTTCAATATTAATACAGGATTTTAATTATTAGTATCATGTAATTCCTTAGGAATAGAAAAATATCGCTGTAGTGCCTATGGTTATAAGTGTTATGTTACACATATATCCCACAAAGAAGGGAAAACTTGTCCGTGTACTGGTTTGCTTTGGACAGTCCTGGTTTATTTCTATTTGCGTCAATGTAATAATTGATAGTGTTCCCTATTCTAGATTATATGAAAAAAAAGCATATGGACATCCTACTGTTAACCTGTTTAAACAGTTGCTTTTTCTTTTCACCTGGATTAATATAGGCCTTACACTGATAACTGAACTGCTTAATGCATGAGTGGAAAGAGCCCAGGTATTGGAAAGACAAGTAATCTATAGTGTTCTTAACACATTTATTCATTTTACCACTATGAATAATGGTGACACATTAGATATGAAACCTGCAGCTTTTTATGTACATGACTACCATGAAGTTCTTAACATTTATTTTTATTATAGTATATAATACAAATATCTTGATTATGAAATATAATACGAACAATTTATTATTTGGAGATGTATATGAATCTCATCACTAGGAATCCTGACAATTATTATTGTAGAAAGGAGATATCTAAAATTTACTTTCAGTTTCTCATATCGCACATCTCAATATACAGAACTACTGTTAATATTATACTCCCCCGGAAGGACCCACAAAAATAATGTGGGACTTTCTCTTAGATGGATTACTTTTCACTTTGCAATTAAAAAAAGGGTAAGGAGGCCCTTCATCCAAGTTTTATTTAAGGGAAAGGGGTGCCATGAAAGAACTTAAGGTCATTAGTAATTAATAACATAAAGTTACAAAGCAGAAAAAAAAATCAAACTTTCATTGACTTCTTGCAGATTTTAAGCAGCTTCATTGATTAGGTCTTGATAGTGATAAGATTTCCTGGAAATACGTAAGAGAATTTATAATGTGTTCAGATCTTTATACTTACTATTACTTACATGCATGGTTGTTTCTGAAACCATATAAATTAAATATGTCTTATTTTAGCAAGCAGACTGTCTACAGTAATTATTAAAACTCTATTGATTGCACAGTCCATTAAAAATATATCTTGTTTACTACCCTAAGAGGAACTATACCTTATAAAGTAATTTAATTCCAGAGCTTCTCTTTGTTCTGGAATAAACAACTTTACTCCAAGAAGTCTTTCCCAAATCTGCGGGACTGGATTGGATGCCTCTACAGTGGAATTCTTTCACACCCTGTCCCTCTTTCAAAACACTTGTCACATTTTATTTTAGTTACTTTTTTAAATGTGCGTATTCCTCACTAAACCATTCTATGAGGAGAGGCAATGTATTTTTTTTATCTTTTTGATACTCAGCACATTACTCGAAACTTTGAATATAAAATAGGGACTCAATAAATAAGTACAAATGAAGCAAAAGTTTATAAAGTTTTAGACATTATATATGGTAAAAATCCCAACTTAAAATATAGTTTATGTTTTGCAGAACAGAAAGTAGTAAATGAGAGCAAATTCCTTAACCATGTAATATGTATTTATAAAAAGGGTTAAAATAATGATAGTCTACCAAAAATTGCATTGCAAATGTAAAGATGTTTTAGCCTACTTAACTATTTTATTCCATGTTCCTTGCAATTTCCTAACATTTTCTATTATTTCCTTTCATGTATAAACATCCTCCTTTTTCAAGTCTCAACTCAAGTGCTATGTCCTCAGAGAAGACCTCCCTAACTACTCTCTCTCTCTGTATTTCAAGATCACATTTGTTACCTTTGTAAATGTTATCATAAAATCCAGTCATCTTGTATATCGGCTTGTTATCTGTTTTCTTCTCACTACTTTAAATGCAGTATGTACACAGATCTTGCCAATTTTCACCACTCTATCCTCAATATCTAGCATAATGCCTCACACAGTTAATGAACAAATGGATAAATGGATGGATGGATATGCAAATATATATATCACACAAAGTTCCACAAGACAATGTTTATGACATAGAAAAAGTAAATAAAATAAAATGGAGCTATTCTGTTTCCCACAAAATAATTTCAGATATATTTTCATTTGGGGGCCCATGATCGACTGAGTCCAAAATTTGTCAAATTCATCATTTGGTAATCTAGAAGCATATACTGTTCTAAAGCTAAATATTTTGAAAAATCTATCTCCAACTTGAACATAGTTTAGTGTTGGTGCTTTAAAGCCTACTTCTGATTATAAAAAAGGAATTTATCATTTAATCTTTAGAAAACACTTAAACTCAGTTTCTTAGTTTCAAGATTTAAGAAATAGTATTTGTATATTTGCAAAAATATTTAATTTGACCTTAGAGTTCAAGATTTAGCACAAAAAGTATTAAATCTGAAAGGTAGTAAAACAGACTCATAGATGGAGAACAGATGACAGCTAGTGGGTAGGGCGAGGTTAAAGGGCGGAGGGATTGAGCAAAAAGGAAAAAGGACTCATGGGCATGGACAACAGTGTGGCGTCTGGGGGCGGGGGGCGGTATAAGGGGACTAAATGGTAATAGAAAAAATTATAATAAAGATTAAATTTTTAAAAAACGATAGTAACTCTAAATTGGATAATCGCTATTTTTTGATAGAAATGTTCTGTAGTTATATGTAGTCATAGGATTTTGTTAGGTAATAACACTCATATTAAATAATAAAGTTTGCATATATGTGTAATTCTTTATATAAGCAGATGTATTGTCAGCAGTCTGGCAAGAAATAAATGGGTAGTTAAAAAGAGTTTAGTGAAAGGAGACTCATTTCAAAGTTGTACATAGAGTTAAGGGAAACAGCAAGTGGTAATATGGGACATGCGCTGAAATCAAAAGGGAGTTTTGGCCCAAGTGCCCATCAGTAGATGAGTGGATAAAAAAGCTGTGGTACATTTACACAGTGAAATACTACTCGGCCATAAGAAAAAGAAAATCTTACGTTTTGCGATAGCATGGGTGGACCTGGAGATTATTATGCTAAGTGAAATAAGCCAGAGAAAGACAAATATCATGTGATTTCGCTTACATGTGGAATCTAGTGAGCAAGCTGAACAAACAAAATAGAAACAGAGGCTTGGATACCTGGAACGGACTGACAGCTGCCAGAGGGGACGGGTGTTGGGGGTTGGGTGACAAAGGTAAAGGGATTAAGCATTAAAAAACACATATACATCACAGAAACACAGGCAACAATTGGCGATGGCCGGAGGGAATGGGGGTTAGCCATGGGTAGAGGAGGGCAAAGGGAGGGGCGGAAGGGAGAAGGAAAGAGACTTCGCTTTGGGCGATGGATGCATGATGCAGTGTGTAGGTGATGTTTTGTTGAGTTGTACACTTGAAACCTGTATGGTTTTGCGAACCTCTGTCAGCCCGATAAATCCAATAAAAAGGAAGTCATGGCCACTGCAGTGGTCAGCCTCCCGGGACAGAGCAACACAGAGAAGTATACAGCATAGAGTGGAAGGGATATTTGGAAAAACTGGGGAACAATGCAACATAATGCACATGTGACTAATTCCTGGAAATGTTTAATTTTGATACCAAAATCTTTATTAAGTTTTGAGGAATAAAATAGTGTTTTTAGTTTTATGCCTCTTTGTTTCTCTGTGTCTCTCTGTCGCCAAGAAAAATGCTTTGTACCTAAAAGGAAAGCAGAGTTACTGGGATGGAGAAGAACACATCTACTCCTGCTGACATCTTTAATTTTTGAGCACACTAAATATAATAATATGTAATGATGTCAAATGAGCTAAAAGACGACATTGTCTGCAATGCTGAAATCAAATTAAAGAGGGAACTCAGATTGGTCTCACAGTACAAGAAGTACAAACAAAAATGCTAAAAACAGTTTGACAACTTTTACTGCCTGAAATTAAATGACTTGAAAAGACCTTTTTCCTACAGAACAAGTTTGCTGATTCACTTTTTTTTTAAATGTTACATATGCAATTTGAGTGTAATCTATGCATTTGGAGAGTTTTGACCTGGAGGTGCAATAAAAGTATATTAGAGGAATTATATAAAGTATCTTAAGGTCACAGTGGTTTCAAGGTAATTCCTAGCCCAGTATTTCCAGAAAGTTACCAAATTTTGTTCGTCTTTGTGTAGGGCCCACTGGCTTTTGAAGATGCTTTCCACATGAAAAGGCTTATCAAGTTCACCTTTGTGGACTTTTCTCCATCTTTTTAAAAAATTATTTTTTATTGTGTGTGCTATTGCAGTTATCCCATTTTTCCCCCCATTGTCCCCTCTACCTAGACCCCCACTTTCTCAGGCAATCCCCACACCATTGTCCATGTCCATGGGTCATGCATATGTGTTCTTTGGCTACTCTATTCCCTGTGCCATACTTTACATCCCCATGACTACTCTGTAACTACCAATTTCTACTTAATCCCTTCACCTTTTTCACCCATTGTCCTGACCCCACTCCCCTCTGGCAACTGTCAAAATGTTCTCTGTATCCATGAGTCTGTTTCTATTCTGCTGGTTTGTTTATTTTGTTTAGAATCAATTGTTGATAGATATGTGTTTGTTGCCATTATATTGTTCATATTTTTGATCTTCTTCAGGAAGACCCTTTAACATTTCATATAATACTGGTTTGATGGTGGTGAACTCCTTTAGCTTTAGCTTGTCTGTTCTTTGATTCTATGACAGCTTTGCTGGGTAGAATAACCTTTGTTGTAGGTCCTTGCTTTTCATCACTTTGAATGTTTCTTGCCAATCCCTTCTATCCTACAAAGGTTCTTTTGAGAAATCAACTGACAGTCTTAAGGGGGTTCCCTTGTAGATAACTAGCTGCTTTTCTCTTGGTGCTTTTAAGATTTCCTCTTTGTCTTTAACCTTCATCATTTTAATTATGATATGTTGTGGTGTGGGCCTCTTTGAGTTCATCTTGTTTGGTACTCTCTGTGCTTCCTGGACATATATGTCTATTTTCTTCACCAAGTTAGGGAAGTTTTCTGTCATTATTTTTTCAAATAAGTTTCAAATTCTTGCTCTCTTGCTTCTCCTTCTGGCACCCCCATGATGTGAATGCTGGTGTGCCTGAAGTTGTCCCAGAGGCTCCTGACACTGTTCTCATTTTTTGGGATTCTTTTTCCTTCTTGCTGTTCTGATTGGGTATTTTCTCTTCCTTATATTTCAAATTGCTGATTTGCTTTTCAGCTTCATCCAGTCTACTGTTGTTTCCCTGTAAATTGTTCTTTATTTCAATTTGTGTATTCTTCATTTTTGACTGGATATTTTTATGCTGTTGAAGTTTAAATAATCTTTAATATAATATAGTGAAATGAGAGTAAAAAGATTAACACACATTTGACCATCTTCAGTAAAATGTGGGAGTACAGTTATTATATAATGGAAAAATAGTAGAGAATAAGGTAGGTTTGAATCCCTGTATCAGGGAAACTGAGAGGAAAGGTTGTTACTGAAGGGTCTCTCTCAGTATCTCTCTCTCTCTCCTTTTAAACAGAATATTCTTTCTTTTCACTAGGCAATGCCTTAAGTTCCTCTAAGAAAATACGATAAACTCATAGTTAAAAGAAATGTATATCCTATTGGAAGATTTGACACCAAGACTAAACTCAGGCCCACATCAGATAATTGACATTATTATTGAGTTCAGATTAATTGAAATGTATTACATAAAGCTTCTAATCAGCACAAATTTTACGGAGACATGTGAAATGCTTAACATTTTTTAAATGGGTCTAATATTTTTAACATTTTAACTGACATATTTTCACTTCCCCTTAAATTATCTCCTTTTTTATCCATCTGCAAGGGTGAACTGTAAAATTTATCATCCTTGCGAATAAGAGGGGATAAGAGAGTATGTACCACCCAGAAAAAATAGGTCACATAAAACCTTTGACTCTAAAATTTGCATCTCCTTATAAAATTGAGGAAAATAGCCTTTTTGAAGAGAGAGTAGGTTTATTAATTTCACAAACACACTTTGAACAAGTCGAGAGCCAGGTCAGGTGAACTAATGAGAACTACTAGAACTTAGACATCTCTTTCATTGTGTAGTTAAGCTATGCATGCCATCACTAATGATGAACCATGAGATTTGGTGGCTCAACCAGAAATAAACCAACACCTATACAGTCAACTAATCTATGACAAAGGAGGTGAGAATATAAATGGAGAAAAGAGAGTATTTTCAATGACTAGTTTTAGGAAAACTGGACAGATACATGAAAAAATAAAATTAGATCATTTTCTTATTCCATATCAAAATAAATTTGAAATGGATTACAGACTTAAATATACGGCTCAAAGCCACAAAACTCCTAGAAGAAAACATAGACAGTAAACTCTTTGACATTGCTCTTAGCAATATTTTTTTTTTCAGATATGTCTCCTTGGGCCAGTAAAACAAACAAACAAACAAACAAAAAACAACAAAAAACAAATGGGACTACATCAAAGTAAAAAATGTTTTTGCACAGTGAAAGAAATCATCAAACAATTAAAAAAACAACCTACTCAATGGAAGAAGATATTTACCAATGACACATCCAATAAGAGGTTATTGTCCAAAATATACAAGGAACTCATACAACTTAACACCCAAAAAATCCCCCAATCTAATTTAAAAATGGGTGCAGAATACGAATAGACACTTCTCCAAATAAAACATACAGATGGCCGGTAGACATATGAAAAGATGCTCAATGTCACTAAACATCAGAAAGATGCAATTTAAAATCGCAATGAGATATTACCTCATGCTTGTCAGAATGGCAACAGTCAATAAATCAACAAACAGCAGGTGCTGGTGAGGATGTGGAGAAAAGGGACCCATCATGCACTGTGGCGGCATTGTAAATTGGTGCATCCACTATGGAAAACAGTATAGAGGCTCCTCAAAGAGTTAAAAATGGAACTACCATATGACTACAGTTTTGGCTATTTATCTGAAAAAGAGCTATACACCCCTATGTTCATTATAGTATTATTTATGGTAGTCAAGTTACAGAAGCGGCCTAATGGCCATTGGTACGTGAACAGATAAAGAAGTAGCACACTCATACAATGGGGATATTACTCTGCCATAAAAAGAACAAAATCTGGACATTTGCAACAGCATGGATGGATCTAGACAATATTATGCTAAGTGAAATAAGTCAGAGGAAGAAAAATACCATGTGAATTCTCTTATATGTAGAATCTAAACAACAAAATAAACGAACAAACAAAAGAGAAATAAACTCATAGATAGAGAGAAAAAACTAATGGTTGCCAGACGGGTGGAGGGGTTGGTGAAATATATGAAAGGGAGTAAGAAGTACAAATTGCCAGATAGAAAAATAGTCACAAGGATGTAAATACAGCATAGGGACTATAGTCGATAATTACTGTAAAACCACGTATGGTGTCAGATGGGTACTATACATATGGGACTGACCACTTCATAAGGAATATAAATATGTAATCACTATGCTGCACACCTGAAACTAATACACGGTAGGGCAAAAGGAAGTTCACAGTTGTATGCATGGAAAATAATACAATAATTAATAAATAATAACACAAGCATAAGCTGTGCTTCCCACAATTGTAAACCTACTTTTGTCCCACCGTGTATAATACTGTATGTCAACTGGAACTGAACAATACTTTTTTTAACAAAACATAAAAAAGAACCTTGATGACTCCAGAAAAGAAAGAGACACATGGTATAAGATTAGTCCTTACCATGAAAGAAAAATAAAAAAGAGAAGGAAGCCCCTACCTTCCTTTGGACGTTAGTGGGTAACAAAAGAAAGAGAAGCAAAGGAGAGAAAAAAGAGGATGCTAACAGTCAGATATTTGTATCTTTTGTACTCCTCTTTCTGCGCAAGTCCCTGAAGAGACATGGCTTAGGTTTAGAAAAAGAATAAGTAGAGATGGTCTTTCAGGAGACATTGCCTTAGGGACGACCTCCTCATCCTATTCTACCCCTGACCCAGCTTGGACACGGGTGGGGGTCTGTAGCAGAGTAAAAATTACATCCTAGAGTAGTTAGACAATGAAAGCCTGACTAGGTACCCATAGGGCACAATTAATTTGGGGAGGGATGGCAAGCCTACAAGGAGATAGGGATGAAGAAATTTTCATATGCCCTCAAGGTAAGTCAGAGAAGTTAGCTGTTTGCCCGGCTGAAGTGGTGGGAAAGAATTTACCCTATATTCAAAGCTAAAACGTAGGTCACCCAGACTCATAATCAGAAATTAGGGGGTCAGGGACTCCAGAGGCTGTGAGATTGGGCCTTGTATGTAATAAAAGGTGAATAGGACCAGGATTGTCTGTGCTATGAAAAGAAGTGTCTTGCTATGTGGAATAAAACCATGATGAAGATTAAATAAGGAAGCCATGTTTTCTTTGCAGCTCTGAGTATAGTGATATTGCATTTGTGACTTCACAACATGTCAGGGCTAGCCAGAAATGTCTAAGGACCTCTGTGTCGCAAGAATTTATATGCACCAGGGTTTAGATGAAATTCCTAAACTAAAATTAGTGAGAGAAACCATGTTGAGGCCTTGGCTATGGTTGCGAATCAGATGGGTTTATTTGCAGAATTACATATGGATAGAAAGAGTAGTAGAACAAAGGGCCATCTTTAAGAGTCTCTCTTAACCCTGTGCTTTTGAAAGGGCTGAACTCATTTTCTGAAAGTTACGTCCAATTCCAGCAGCAGAAGCTCTCCCATTCGTATAAGACTTGGGGTCAATTTGTGCTTGAGAGAGAGAGAGAAGAGAAAGTAGAGTAAAAAGCTTACATGGAAGGTTACCGGAAGCTAGAAAAATGGTCTGAGCAGAACTGACCTCAACTGACCATTTTGCCCTGTACCCAGAAAGCAGAGAACAATGAGTCTTGGGGTGAGCGGGGACTGGCAGGAAATTGTGCTGTGAGGATGTCTCCACTTACTGCTGTTTTTAGGCAGAGGCAGCTGCACATGCTCTGATGATGCCGACCCAGCTGAGGCTCATTTCCGTACAAGGGAAACTAGCTGATATTTAGGATTAGATTAGATTAGACTAGATTAGATTAGGTATTTTAAAAGCTTTGATTTCTTTGCCCATCTGAGAACAGTGAAGGAACAGGGATCCTCCAATACCTGTCATTAGTGCCTTCTTTCTTTCCATTTTTATTTTTTATCATGTTCTTCCCTACTATTGACTATGAACTTTGATTTCTATTTGAAGGCCAGAGATTTAAAGAGATAAGATGCAGTATTATCACTGGAAAATATAACTAGACTTTAATTAAGGATAACAACTGAAGAGGCAGCTTTTTTTTTTTGCTAAGGATATGGCATGCTATATAAAATATCTCATGAGTATATTACAGACAAACCACAAAGAAAAAGAAAAATGGGTAAACATGATTTTCTGTAGCCTGTAACTGGAGGAATCTCCAAGAAGGGCCAAGTAGCCGAAGCCAACATCAGTAAAGAAACCTTCGAAGCGTCTGAAGTTAGGATAACCGTCTCACACAACACGCAAGGACGTGCAGTCTCCACTTCAGCCATAGGCCTACCACAGACTGTACCTTACACCGAATTCAACTTTGTCTCTTTCCTGTAAAGAATTGCATGTACAATTCTTCGAATGGTAGCAGTGTATTACTAGCCTCCCTTCCCCCACTAAAATGTAAGCTCCACGGAAACATAGATTTCTCGCAGGTTTATTCAGTGCTGTACTATAGTAACTAGGACATTTTCTGGTGGACAATACGCATTTATTAAATGATTGAATTAATAATAGGAGACAATCGCCTACCTTTAAAAATGAATTTCTGGTGGTTGAACTTTTAGCGTAATAGACAGGGTCCTTCTTTTACATCTCAGAGGCTGTCATATTCTGAAAAATTTGATCTTAATGAATATATCATACTGCTTATACCACTCATAAATACACCTCTTACCTGCTGATTTGTCAAGTAAAATCATGCCATACGTTTTATAAAAGTGTAGTAGGATTTTAATATTTTAATAAAGCATAGATAGTAAATTATCACACTAGGAAAGTAATATCTGAAAGCTTGGATATTTAGGCTAAGAGATATAAAATAAGAATCTTTTAAAGCTTCAAATTATAGCATAAGGAATCCATTCCTTTGCTTGAAGTAGCAAATAGATGTCAGGTAAAGCGGGATTAACTAAACCGAATACCTGTGAATATAACCAGTACTTTTGCCTGTGGAAATTTAACTAGTAAAATTATATCACAGATTCAGAATTTTGCAATTATAAAGAGTACTAGCAATAGTTTAGTTTACTGCACATCCTTTTCAGTTATGTCTTATTTTGGTTTTTTACTGTCTCTTTCCCCACGTCATGGTTCTCACTGAGCTATGAATTACAATAAACTGCCCTTCGGTCACTGGAATAGCCACATAACCCAGTCTTGGCCTGCCACACTCATCAATATGAATGCTGAGGAAGAGAAAGAGCCCTGATTATACAACCTCAGTTTGTTGAATACTTCAGGCTGGCTTTGTGCAGTTGCGGAAACTAATAAATCACCTTTTTGTATAAGTTAAGCTTAGCTGATTTTCTCTCATTTATAACCCAAAGAATCCTGATTAATGGGCAATATTTATATACCTTAATTATACAGAAGACAATTGTGCTGAAGAAAATTTCCCCATACCACACTCTACTCTTTCGTAAATGATCCAAGAATTTCCAGATAGCCTCATAAGCAGTCTCCCACCTCTAAACTTGTCCTTTAAATTTTCATGACTCTTTTCTTGCCTCTGCTATTTCTCCTCTTTGTGAAAACATCCACTTTTGCACTATTTATGTGTTGGGATATTGATACTACTGGGTCCTTTTGCTTAAGCACAACTTCTGTCAGTTCTGCAACTTCAAGACTACTTAGTGGATTCAGTAGCAGCAAATGTCTTCAACCATCTGTTTGCAGCTTATTACAGAAATGGGGCTGATTTGCCTTCAGGGATTAATAAATGAGATCCAGAAAACCCTAGATGTGCTCTCCATTTGGAGCTTTATACCAAGTCTCTCTCCTCACGTATTTTCTATCTTTCTTCAGTTAGAATGTAGAGGAAATCAAGGCTGATACCAAAGATGAAATGCTATTTGCCCTGACTAATGCTGTAGATGTTGAGACACCATTTGCCCTGACAAATGCTGTAAATGCTTATCTCCCACCTCTGTAAGCCCCTTCGGCGCCAAATCTATACCTCCCAAGACCCTTCCCCCACTTGGCCCAGCATAAAAGGAATGTGGGGCTATTGTTCTGGGCTCAGAATTTGGAGTTTGTCTCCTCTGGGCCCGTGCACGTAAATAAAGATCGTGCCCGTAACCCCTCAGTGTCTGGTCGCTTCATTTTTCCATAACAAGAACAAAAGGTAGAGCAGGCCTAGAGCCATCACCAATTAAGACTTTGGCACTCTTCTAATTCCCTTCTTCTAATTTTTCCACTTTATTTTAATATTAACAAAATTTAAGGAGAAGAATATATAAATTACTTTTTGTCAAGTATAATAGGGAATTCCACTGGCCAATAAAATCTGCTCCCTCCCTTTATAGCGTACAGCCTTAGCGAGGAAGCTGCTGGCCAGAAGAAGTCTATATTTGCATGTGACCATCTAGGTGTGACCAAATGACTAGTTTTCATCAATGGAATTCAAGTCAAAAAATGAGGGCCACTTCTAGATCAAGGCTTTGAGAAAAGAAATGCACCTCTTCCTTTTTTCCTCCTTCCATTGACTGGATATTCAAAATAATAAGACCTAATATATGTACTGTCCGATACAATAGCCATTTAGCCATACGTGGCTATTGAAATCTAAAATAACTAAAACTAATGGGTCAACTGTAAAACCATAATTAATAAAATATAATGGTAAAAATAATAAAATAACTAAAATCAAATATAATTAAATTTAAGTTCCTACTTCATATTGGTCACATTTCAAAAGTTTAGGAGCTACATTCTCATCACTGCAGAACATGCTATGGATCAGCACTGGCTGAGGTAATGGTAGAGACCCAGATGGAAAGAGTCTCGTTCATTGGATCTTAGTGAGGAGAGCCAGCTAGCCATTGGACACCTGAGAGTGGGAAATAAACCTCTAGTTTGGTCAGGTACACATTACATATTTTAGGGTACATATTTCATAGTATTTTGGCTTATCCCAATTAATAAGCTTAATGATTATTTAAAAACCCCTTTTGACATATTTTTAGACATTTGGAAGGTCCCCTATCTACTCTTATATTTTGTTTGATGGATTTTTTTTCCTGAACATTTAAAATCAAGACAAAGTAGAACATGTATGTTAAAGCAGAAGGGTTTAAGAAGTAGCCTACTTAACAAAATAGTCTAAAAGAAGTTTCTCATGGCAACGCATTCACAATTCAGAAGCAATGATGAAATTTCAGGTTTCTGCTAACTCCTCCTTACCTTAGAAGATAAAACCCTTGCAAGTACGAGGCCAAGAAGGGCATGTTCTTTGGGTTAGAGCCTTTGGGTTTGAGGATCGGTTCTGTTACTTGATATCTGCCATGTTTGTAGTTTTATGCATATCTATAAATAACAATTGAGAGAATCGCAGGAGCCAGGTAGGTGGGGATCAATATGCCAGCTTAATTACTGATGAAAGCTGGGTTGAAGAATATGGATTAAATGTGCGGCACTGATGAGCTTCCCGATAGTCCTGACCACGCCGGTTTAGATCTTGGCACAGCCCGCGGCAGGGCAAGCGTGAGTCTTCAGGGAGGACTCGGTCAAGATTGCCGCTTCTCACTGAGGGAGGAAGCAGAACGACAGCACACAGACGGTAAATTCCCCCAGTTTCGGAATTTTAAGAGATTAGCATCACCCAATGTATCAATTCAGACTACAGCCCATCTTTTCCTGCCCGAAAAACTCATCTCTCCACTGTGGGGAGGCAAGAAAGCGGGGCATCAGGCCCGAAGGTTACGGTTTAGGGAAAGTTTCTCAAGAAAATCGGAGGAAACAAAGGGTTTGGCATTGTGAATCTGTGCCTTTCTATGGAAAATGGAAATGGTGAGAGTCCTTAGGATTGCAATGAGAATGAAATGAGAAAATTCGTGTAAAGCATTTAACATAATGCCTTACAAATAGCGAATTCTTACCGATTGTTCTATTAGTAATAATAGCAGTCATGCTTTTATTTTTCTTTCTGTTGCCTGAACTGCTATAATCGGTGATTAATTTTTAGTAAGCTTACTGGAAAAGATATGGCATTTTATTTAGTCATTAATATTTCATTTTTGTATGAAACCGAAGTGCTTTTTTTTTTTTTTTTTTTTTTTAATGAGGCCAGTTGGAAAGAGAACTGTGCTAGATTTCTAAGGGAGGGCAATAACTTAAAAGAATTTTATGGACACTCTGGGAAATTTGAGCATGACTTTCTTTACAAATTTGTCTGGCTCTGGGCCAGCACTTAAATAATTGCTTACAAATATCTGAGAGAAAAATTATATATTTCCAGCCAAAGAGAAAAGTGCTGATTCTTTGAAATAAAAAAGATAATAAGCATGTAGTCTTATAATTAGCATTTACGATTTTAAAAGATTAGGGAACACGAAGATTTAACAGGACTGAAATCATCCACCCATCTGTTCAGTTTTACTGGTCTATTAAATAATTGTTTAGTGTCAATACATGACAGTATACTATGGGGCTGTTGGGCATAATAGAGGAGCTCAGCATTAATTCCACATTCATAAACTTATAGACTAATCCATGGAATGTATCTAAATATTACAATTCTGGGCAGAAAGCAGTGTCTTAATAGAAAGTAATAAAAATTACCATAGTGCTTTGAGAGTTCAGGGGAAAACTGCTTTCAGAGGCAGAGTTCACAGGAAGTACTATTTTCAGCTGTGAGGTGGTTACGGCGAGGAGCAAACCATCAAGGAAATCTTGTGTGAAGCAGAGAGCGCATGGGCTAGGAAACTTTCGGACAAAAGTCATGCAGGCAGCGTGTTCCGTGTTGACAAAACAGGTGGTATAGTTATGAAAACCAGACTGTTTCCATGTAGGTAAGTTGAGGATACAAGAAATCAGAAGCAATACACAAACTTGAAATAAAAGGAAATTATTTGTCAAATAATGTATAGTTTGACATAGGAAAATAATCAGGAAAATAGCTGAAACTCATGTCAATTGATATAGATAAACTTTTAAGAACTAAAACATTTAGGGTTGGCTGGAATGTTAAATTTTTTGACTTGGTTTAAAAATGAACAAAAGATCAAAATGACTCAGGTGTAGTTCCTCAAGAAATGTTATAGGTTAATAGTGAGCTAGCCTAAATGTTTACCTCTTCATAGACATGCTGAAATGAAAGTCAGTTACGAAGAGGAGGGAAACTTGCAGTAAAGATTATATAGAAATGAGAGACATATATC
Organism: Mormoops blainvillei; assembly: GCA_004026545.1. Lineage (NCBI taxonomy): Eukaryota > Metazoa > Chordata > Mammalia > Chiroptera > Mormoopidae > Mormoops > Mormoops blainvillei. Next base: position 26,515 of record PVJD01005030.1, read on the forward strand.
AATCTCTTTAACATGAGCACATGGTATATTAAGAACTAACTTAACATATAGTAAACTCTATTGTGAAGTTTAAAATAAAGATTTTGGTGTACTGCATTCAGTTTCAAGTATAAATCTTTAAAAAACATGGAAACCTCAAAAAATTTATACATAGTGGAGATTTATAACTAGGTCTCCAGGTTTTGTTTTTTTATGTTAGACGGATAAAACAGACAACATTGTAGGTAGGCAAGTAAGTGTACACGCACGCACATATGCACACATAGATTCACAGGGATTTATAAATATAAACAGCATAGCATATGCAAGTTATTTAAGCCTGGGGGTTTTAAATGTAAACTATTATAGTTCCATTTGTTCTTTATCTCTAAATGAAATATACCTAAATTAAAAAAGTATTCCAGTAAGTCTCAGTATGTCCACTGTATCTTAACTTTTTATAATTTGTACCCTGTTAAGTTTTATTGGCAATATTGACCCAGGTCTAAAAGTTAACAAGGAAATGTGTATGTTTCTCCACTGAGTCGAACATATACTGAAAATCAGTGGCTGACAATAAATTCTATTATGCAAAATAAAAGATATGCAAGGAGGATAGATTGAAATATTTGAATGGCTTATTAAATGCTTCGAACATGGGAATGCAGATGGAAACACACTCTTTTGTCCGTTGGTGATGGACTTGCACCTCTGCCGTGCTGCTGTTCAAACGTTTTTCATGTTCCTTCTATAGAGATTTTGAAAAACTTCTTAGTCATTGTACGTTGATAATGTGATATATTTTTTTAAAATCTAAGTTTAAGCAATTGCAAGAGATAATTTCTGGCATATTACGTACACTGACATTTTAAAATAAAACAGTGACATCTGTCTTAAAATATCTCATATCATCCAAATACCATAAAAACCTGATACATCCACACCATTGTGAAAAACAATGCATCAATAAATGTCTTATTTCACAATCAGGAATTTTGTATTATTTGTCTTCTCCTTGAAATCATTTTAACATTGCACTTCCTCCACAAAATCTTAGGACAATATGGGATGTTTTATATTTGAAAGACTCTCATTAATCACATTAATGTATATCTTCTGCAACAAAATATTTACCTAGATTGACATTATTTTTATAAATTCCCTGTCATAACAAAATTCTAAATGCTAAATTTTCTTGTTTTGTTGCTAATTATACACATTAGTAGCACTTAATTACTTGAAGAAACATGCAGATTTTATAAATTTTGAAGAAAAATCAATCAACCTAAAGTGTAAAAAATTATCAGAAGTATATTCCTAAATGAAATGGATAACTTATGATTTTTCTTCTTCATTTGATTTATGTATCCATATATGAATATTACTTATTGCTGGTATGAGCCAAACATGATGTCAATTCTATTTCTTTTTCTTATTTTATGGATGTAAGTGCTGAGTAAACTTCTTCATGTGCTGAGAAAACTTCTTCATGAACATAGATAATAACTGAGTTTTGCTATAGAAAATCTCTCAAGCCTTTGTCCTCCTCTGAGTTACTCAGAAATTAGACTAGGACATCTTTAGTTTTGTTAAAAAAACAAAGAACTGAAAATCACCGGCATTGCAAAACAAGTTGAGAGCTAGTCATTAATAGTATTAATTTTCTTAACGTTGACAGCGGTATCGTAAATGTTTATAGTGTTAAACTTAAAGGTATTTATACCACTAGACAATCCTGACATACTGAGTGATAGGAAAACCTTTCTTCTATAAAGTGAGAGGAAGGCGACAGTGTAGAGGAGGCGGGGAAACAAGATGACGTCTCAGCCCTCATACTCATTCTCACTCCAACAAATCAGCTTTAGGACAGAATATACACAGTAGTTTAGGGTGTGGAAACTGCTTCACTGAAAATTATTTATACCCCTGCGTCCTTTTGAACATCCAGAGATACTTCCTGGATACCACTTATCTAATTATCTTTGTCCATTACCATTCTATATTTAGCTGTGTATTTGCCTCACTTTTTATTTTTTATTTTTTGGATAGTAATGGATATGATAGGAATTGGAGCAATAAAGTTAGGTGTAGGCATTTAACTGACAGAAGCCAGATGCATGTGATTTTCATGTGATAGGAGTATCTGAGTGGCAACCAAAGATGTCTGAGTAAACTTTGGAGTCGGTAAATAGAGCGTGAGCACTAGGGGCAATGATGTATGGGCAGCCAGCTAGAGTATTACCCACTTTGTGCCAACAAAAGAAATAACATATCAAGATTAATTGCCTAGCTCTGGGACAGGAGCTAGTTTTCAGACTTGAGACACATTCGCTGAAAAGGAGTCATGATCTTCAGGAGGAAAGGAAAAAAAACAACCAACCTCTTCAATACCTTGGGAAGAACTATACAGTAATGGTAGTAATGGTTGCATTCATTTTTCCCCAAAATGACTTAAAGCCATGCACCCAGTTACACTGGGGAAAGAAGGATATACCCAAACATTACAAAGGCTGTTGAATAGAGTCTAAGTTGCCAATGATACTAAGAGGTCCTAAAGTATCATTATGCACCCGCTCCCTTTAGAGTGGAGGCATATGGGGAATAGGTGATAAATGCAGTTGACCCTTGAAAAACGTGGGGGTTAGTGGCACCCAATCCTGCGCAGTGAAAACTCTGTGCATAACTTTTGACCCCCCAAACACTTAACTACTGATAGTCTACTATTGACTGGAAGCCTTATGGATAACACAGACAACCAACTCACACATATTTTGTATGTTATATATATTATATACTATAATTACAATAAGTAAGCTAGAGAAAAGAAAATATTATCAAGAAAACCATAAGGAAGAGAAAACACATTTATAGCACTGTACTCTATGCATCTATATATACCATAAGTTTATGTTGTCTGTTTAAAATATAATAATGCCAGCACCTACAACAATAGTGTCTTATATGACACAAAGCACTGTAGATGTTATACATATTTCTAACCCTATACATCAAAATGAAAAGATAATGTGAAAAGGAAATTCATATAATTCATATCTATTTACAGGTATAACAATTCGTGCAATGATAACGAAGAAGCATCAGTGTGATTGTCTTATGGTCGCCCAGTGTAGTCGATACAATTGCTTTGTGGAAGTAAGGAAATATCCAAAAAATTTTCAGTATATTTGTACTGAAAACAATCTGCCTGTAAGTGGACACATGCAATTCAAGCCTGTGTTGTTCAAGGGTCACCTGTAGAGTCTTGTATGAGCTTTGGTTTACAGAGCGTACACTGTATCCATAAACCCACCTGGTGATAATTTCACTTGTATCTGAATGTATAAATAGAATTGACATACTTAGGAGTTAGCACAGCCTTCACATTGGGTGCTTGTCCTTTGGGGATAAAGGTTAACATTGAGGGTAAAGCTAAGCAGATGCCTCAGAAACTGTTCCGTGTCACCCAACATACTAAATCAAAAACAATCTTGCATCCTGGGTAATGTGTGGTAGAAATTAATGTCGCCTTCAAGATATAAAGGGTTCAGAGCAGTTTCCCCATCATGTTGCATTTAGTTTACCAGTCTCGCCCTTGCAGAAAGGGCATGGATGCTGGATGATGACAGTGGACCACTGCAAACTCAGCCAGTGGTAGCCTCCATTACAGCCACTGTGTGAGAGCAGATCATCGCAGCCTCAGGTACACAGTTTGTGCCCAGGGATATGGTCCATGCATTTTTTTTCTAGCAGTTTGCATCGGTATAGGATGAACAAAAATATTGATAGTTTTGCTCCAGGGTTATATCAACTCATCAACCATCTGTCATGAGATAGCACAAAGAGCTGAACTATCTGGATATCCTGCAGATCACATCAATCCACTATGATGTCTCTCTATCAAGTCTAGATGAGCAAACTGTGGCCCACAGGCAGAAAGCCTTGATGATATGCATACACTCAAGAGGGTGAGAGATAAACTCAGTGAAGTTTCAGGAGTTAATTTTACATCCCTCAAACTTTTAGGGCCATGATTGGATATTCCCGGTAAAGTAAAAGAAAAATTATTAATTTTACACCTTCTATCACACAGAATGAAGTGCCATGCTGGTGAACACGTTTAGGCTCTGAGACAGCGTATTTAACCCCTACAGACACAGTTCTAGCCCTTTCACAAGTTTTGAAAACAGTTTAGCCTATGAGAAAACTCTGCAGTAGGTCCAGGTTGTCATATAAACAACCCTGGCTCTTGTATAGGATACACCCATGGTATTAGAGGTATTGGTGGAGAAAACAGCGCTGTGGGGGGATTATGACAAACTCCATTCCTCCAAACTCCATTGGAGGAATTACCACACAGGCTTCTCTCACTGCCCAATCCTGTTTCTTCCCTCTCCCTTCCATAAGTCTTGATCATTCATGAATATCATTCATTCCAAACACTATCTCAAGAGCTGACCCAGAGAATCCAACCTGCAGCAGAAGACAGAGAAATAGTTTCCTCTGTGCCCATGGAGAAAACAAAATGGGTTTATCAATGTGTAATGTGGTACAGAGCGGGGGTGCCCTGAATATTCCCCACAAACCTCAATTAGGGGAAGGGAGGAATGGATGATACAGTGTTTAAAATACTTTTCATAAAATTAATAGCTGTGCTGCTGCCCCGGGCAAAAGGCGCACATGACTTTAAGAGTATCTAATGACGTACGTGACACAGCCAGGGGAGGCGGATGCCCCTGTGTCCTGAGGAACTCTTGCCCTGACTAAAGATGACAGCCGAAAGAAGGTAAAAGATATGGGGGAACCGGCAAAAGAAGTACTTCATAGGAGGGGCTGGATCTGAGGTCACATAAGAAGTTCCGGGATGAGTATTTAAAATAAGGGTGGGCTAAAAGAGGAAATGGTTGACCATCTGAAAGGGTGTAGAGAGGGAGTCCTTCTCCACCATGAGCTCTGGTGTATAAGAAGATGCCATGAGGTTTGGAGTAGGAGATGCCACTTGTTTTCAAGTAAGAGCTGGAGTAAGAGAGAGGAGAGCAGCTGGGCAGCCTGCCTGGAGAAGATGGTGGCAGAGCTGATGGAGCTGTGCGGGACCTGTCTAGCCACCCGGATTCGTGAGAGATGCTTGGAGCTGAAATGCACTGTGACCAGGCATGCTGAGCCGCAGGCTTCTGCTTTTCTGAAAGACGGTACCTCTCTGTGGCATATTCTGAAACTGGCCTGGTTGGCAAAGAGAGACAGCACTATGTTTTTTGGGGTATTTTAAAAGGAGTGGGATTTAACGGCAGAAATTCACCATTATTCTGAATTTGTATAACCTTTAAATAAACAACCCCTTTCCTTTTTCACCAAACTCTTGCACTGGGAGTCACGCTTCTTGGTGGCGGGCCATTGAACACCACAGCTGTTCCAGAACAGCATTGGTGGGGCTCTGTGACAAACACACAGCATAGGTTGTACTCCATCAGGTGTTGCTTCCTTATCTCAGACTTTTCAAGACCAGCTCCCTCCAGTGTATTTGGGGAAAAGAGTTTGTCTCATCAGGTCTCATCTTCAGTCCTTTCTGTTCCCCTTTATTTCTCTTGGTTCTACCAATAATGGTAATAGCTACCCCTTCAGAGTTGCTTTCTATGTGACAGGCACTTTCTGAATTCTTTGCGTGACTTAACATACACAATAGTCAATATAGCCCTATTGTTCTTCCATTTCACAGGTGAGAGTTCTGAGCATGTTGAGGTTGACTAATTTGCTTGAAGTCACACAATTAACAAGCAAAATCTGGGAACTGATTCCATCAAAAGTGTTAATATTTCCAAAACTATATTTTCATTAACTGAAAACATCTACTATCCATTATTGTGCCATTTTGATCCATGCTAGATATTACTCCTGTGTTTTCCTACACAATGGCACTGACCAAACACAATAAAAGTTATTAGAGTTTTAATGGATGTTTGGGGTATCACAGGGTAATTACTTACATGGTAAGAGAAACTAAACATAGAACATCATTCTTCAGATTCCATAGACAATTAGCAACCTTTACCTGCCACTGAAGTTCCTTGTTGACAGTGACATTTCCTAAGTACCTAACTTCCTACCATGATCTGAGATCTTCGCTCACTGTAAATTAACCATCCTGATATAATTACTCTCCATTTATGGGCATCTTCTCAGTTACTCAACAAACAGCTCTCAAATTCCTGATATTTCCTAAAATATAGCACATTAACACTTTCTTTGCTTCACTCTCTTTTTTATACTATATGCCATTGTAGGTTGAGAAGGAGAAGGGTTGTCCCGTTTTTAACAGAAAAAAATCCAGTAAAATATTAAGCCAGACTGAAAGAAAAACAGACCAAACTTTCCCTTGAGAATATACTTCCCATTTTCCAAAAATTTGAGATACTTGAATTCAGTCTGTTGGTAAAAGCAGTTTTCTCACTCTGTGTAGTAAATATGTATATAAATATTTAAATATATTTGCATATAAAATATCACCAATATGAGATTTTTTTCCACTGTCTTATTTACATTGCTATTAATTCCTCTGGCCTTAACATAATACTGTAATTATTTTAGCTTTATGATATGTGTTATTTCTTTAAAGGAAAAACCTTCTTTATTATTTTTCTTTTCCTAGATAACAGCAGCTCTTTATACACATTTATGATGTCATATGAATGTGGAATCCTTTATTAATTAGAAGAAAACCCTGTTGAGGGTTCCATATAAATAGCTTTATATTTATAATTCAATTCAAAGACAATGCATACTATGAAAAGACAATCTATAAATCTGACAATTTATGTTGTGAAATATTCCATATATAATAGAAGTGCACACAGAATATTTGACTAATAGAGCTAAGAGTGCGGTTTGTGGACACGAATAGCCAAGATTCAAACTGCACTTGGCCACTGGTTATATGACTTTATGCAAATTACTTAACGTGAATGAATCTTTCTTTCCTTATCTGTAAAACAGTAAGACTAATAATAGTACTTATCTCACGAGGTTGTGGTAAACATTAAATAAGGCAATCCATGGATTTCAGCATAATGCATGGCATGAAATGAGTGTCCAGTGAACATTATTATTAACTCTGTCATTCTTAGACTAAACACAAAAATTGTTAAATTGTCTTGTAAATCTTTGACTAATTTCACCTCTGTCCATCTTTTAATAAAACAAATGGGAGCTTTTGTGCAGTAGAAAAAGATCTAGATTTGCATTATAGGGATGAGAAAATTTAAACTATGTAGTAGCTTGAAAAGATTATTGCTTCTAAATTACGGAATATAGGTTTAAAGGACAGAAAATCTATTATAAGAGCTTTAGAACAGATTTTGACTTAGTTTCCTGACTACATTAGACCAACCCAAGAATTCTGGAAGAAATCCATTGTAAAAAGTACACTTTAGATGTCAAATTTCCTAGACTTAGATCCATTTCACTTAGAAGGCCTCTTGGTTTCTTTGCCTTTGCTAATAATATCTTGAATGACATTCCTGCCTCAAATTAGTGTTTATGGCATTCAATTTCATTCACTTCTAGGTGAATCCACTCCTTGGATGAGGTACATTCCTGTGGCTTCTTAGGGACTAAATCTCAAATCATCTGGGTTTATTAACAAATCCATGATCAGAAGGAAATTACCCATTAGATTAATGCTGTAGCTAGTTATTTGGTAAGTGCTGAAAATCACTTGCCTGAAGAGAAACATTTTGGAGAAACACAAATTTCTCCCAGAATTAGTATGGTAGTTCCATAAAATGCTGCTTTTTCTAGGATCTGGTTCAGAAATGCATGCTATTCCATCTCCATGATCGTATTAGACGTAAGTCACATGGTGGGCAGCTTTGCTGTTGCTGTGAGACGCTGGTAGGCTAATATCGCTCTGCTAATGGTAGCCTCAGAGGTTTCCCATGGTGTTCCTTCCAAAGTTTCCAGGCCATTGTTTTAAAAATACGTTTAGGTCTTTTATAGCAAGTGGTTGTTAACACATTGTTTGTAGAATAGAGGAGAAGTGGAATACTATAATCTGTGCTGGTGGAGGGTTGTTTTCAGTCGCTCCTTTGCTATTGACACAAAAAGATCCTAACAGTTTCTCCAAAAATTCAGTCTATTTTACTCAGTTTATAATCTCTGTGGAGCTTATAGCATCTTCTATAGAGGTTAAAGTTCAGTGTTTGAAAGAATGAAAAGAGGTTATCTATAGGATTATAACTGGTACTTGAATGTATATGTATTTTCACGTTTATATATAGAGACTTTTAAAAATGATGCGGTTTCTTTGTATCCCATTAAAATATTAATTGCTTTATGATTAATTGCAGTTACAGAAATGAGTCTATAGCTTAGAAAGTTAAAAATGCAAGATGAATGACCCGCTAATACTAAACATATATCTAAAATACTAGATCATGTAGAAGTATATTAAGAGTGCTTTCTTCATTTAGTTAATTCAATATAGATAAATTCTTGTGAACAAACGTATGCATCTCTTACATATCACCATGGAATCATTTGCATTCTTTTGTATTCTACCCATAACAAAGAATTCTAAGGAGGATTCTGGTAACTAGCTATAGACAAATCATGCTTTATATAAAGAGAAAAAAATAGAAGAGAACATAAAAGTGATTACATCACTGATAGCTTAGCCAACTGGCATAGCCTGTTTATGCATTTATTTCATTTGTATAGCATGCCTGTATATCTAAGAACAAGGGGAAGTATCCAGAAGATTTTGGCATCAGGAGTACCCGAGAGTGTTTTAGAAAGGAGGGATTGATAAATCATTTCAAGTAAGAGAAAGCCTAAAGTATGTCTATCATACACATATATAAAAGATCATTATAAACTTGATAAAAAGCAGTGGATTGAAGAGTAAATGAGAGCAAATAAAATGTACGCAGGGAATACTCTCAATTTACTTAAGAAATGTGACTATGAGGGAGGAAGAAAAATGAGGCACTGGCTAGAAAATCCAGAGGAAAGCATATCTCAAGGTTTGTAGAATGATGGAAGTCGGAGGCAGAGGAACTTTGATCTGGTAGAAGGACACCTTGACCCACTCTAGCAAGAGGAAATGCTAAGAGAGGCTCCAGTGAATCCCAAGATTCCAGATATAATCATTTTTGCCCTATTGATTCCTTAAAATAGCATTACACATAGGGTATATTTTTAGTCCCATTTGGCAGAAGAGCAAAATAAAGTACACAGCAGCTAAGATATTTATCCAAATTTATTTAGTGATTTTCTGGTAAAGGAAAGATGCAAAGCTCATTCTGTAAGAGAGTTTACTATGTACCTCAGGGTTCCAATCCTGCTCCACTGTGATCTGGATAAATAACCTAAGGCGAGTTACTTTACCTCTTTAGTCCTCAATTCTTCAGCTGTGAATGGGGTAGATGGGTTGTTCTCAGGAATACGTAAAAGAATGAGAGTTTAGCACAGTGCCTCGTACAAAGTAAATGCTCCTGAAATGTTAGCTATTCTCATCCTTATGAAACCACCTAATTATCTATCATCCATGTTCCCTCATCTGGGAAGCTTTGACTCTTTACTCTATGACTAAGCTGAGAACCTGTTTACAGAATAGCTGCTAAATGGGACTGTGGGTACTGCCACCACATTTAACTCCTATTAAGTATTTCTCTTTGAGCTAGTTCCAAAGTAACTCCAAGAGTTTCATCCCATTAGCAGTTTCCTATGTTATGGTAGGAAGATGAAAAATGAGCATTAAATAATTACATCTGCTCACTTGGAATAGTTATGTAGACTAAAGTGGTCACTAACGCTTTGGCACTCACACAGTTGAACTTCCTATTCTGCATTAATATTCTTGGGGGAAGTTCCATTTTAATCATTTTCTTTTCATCTTCAGCTGGGTTCAGATAAAAGTATTTCCTTAATATTGCTTTTTCTACTACTTGATTTGACAACACTTTTAAATCTTGCATTAGGACACATTTATTTTTCCCTTCAGGATTTTAGTTTAATGGCTAAAAGCCATATATGTATTCATCTAGCTATTTGGAATAAAAACAAGATTTCTAGCTAGTTATCTGGAAATGCCTTATATTTTTTCATCCATATAAGGAATTTTTTGTACATTTGAAAGTTTTAAAATTTGAAATTTTCTTCTCTGGAATTTAAAAAGAAAGGTTTTATTTATTTCTTTTTAGAGAGGGGGGAAGGGAGGGAGAGAGGGAAACATCAACGTGTGGTTGCCTCTCGCACACCCCCTGCTGGGGACCTGGCCTGCAACCCAGGCACGTGCCCCGATTGGGAATCAAAGCGGCAGCCCTTCGGTTTGCAGGCCGGTGCTCAATCCACTGAGCCACACCAGCCAGGGCTCTTTTTTGAAATTTTTGTCTGAATTTTTGTTTTAAAGAAAATCTTTCTCTAAGGTTACCACATGTACAAAGTGTTTGCAGGAAAAAGTGAAAATATAAATCACTTCAACTACCCTTGTTACGGCCCACACCACAGACATATCCTGAAGAAATAATCTGTGTGTATCATACATACACACTATTTTATTGTACTTTACTTTTTTTAATTTTGGCAAATAAACACATAACATAAAATTTACCTTCCCTACAACTTCCAACCATACAGCACAATGTCAATTGCATGTGCACTGTTGTTGCAGTGGATTCCAAACCCCCCTCATCTTACATGACTGAAACTCAACACCCACCAAACAACATCTTGCCACCTCCCTCACACTTCAGCCCCTGACACCACCATTCTATTTTCTGTTTCTATGACTTTGAAAATTTGAGATGCCTCATAGTGTTATCATGCACTTACTTCAATTAGCATAAAGTCCTCAAGGGTAATTCTATGTTTCGCATATGACCGGATTTCCTTCCCTGTTAAAGTGGAGTATTATTTCATTGTGGGTATATACTACATTTTCTGTATTCATCCACCAGTTGATGGACATTTAGGTTGCTTCCACCCCTTGGCTATTGTGAATAATGCTGCAATTAACACGAGTGTACAGGTATCTGTGAGATCCTGCTTTGAAAGGTTTATGAAAAAATGCTTTTTCCTTTATAAAGTTTTACAGTTCACACTCCTTGATACTTTTCTTCTTTAAATTATTGACTAACAATCTCTAATATGTAAATCAATCTACTAAAGCCTTTTTATTTTTGCAGCTACAGGGAAAGTGCCCATTAATATCAACTATGTTTACAGAGTTGTTAGTATCCTTAAGAACTACATCTTTTAGCACTGGCTGGTGAGGCTCAGTGGATTGAGCTCGGGCCTGTGGGCCGGGGCGTTGCAGATTTGATCCCTAGTCAGAGCACATGCCTGGGTTGCAGGCCAGGTCCCCAGTTAGGGGCACGCGAGAGGCAACCGATCCATGTTTCTGTCATATATCGATGTTTCTCTCCCTCTCTTCCCTCTCTCTAAAAAATAAATAAATCTTTAAAAAAAAAGAATTACATTTTTTAGCACTTTGGCTTTTGTAGTAAATTAAATAATATAGATTTATAAATATATTTAATTGCACTTAGATTCACAAAAATTCACTAGACTTTGGTATAACTATTTATACTAATCATTTGTAGGGTAAATCAAAGTAGAAAGAAATTTTTTCTGATTGTAGAAAATCCTGTCTTAAATATTTTATCTAGTGTTAAGAAATTTTTAACCGTGCAATTTAAAGGTAAATGTAAATAATTTCACTGTTTACTTCTGACTAATCCCAAATTCACATAGATGAGTTTGGAAGGAAGGAAATAGTATAAAACAACAACAACAAAACAAAAGAAGAACTAGAATTGAAAGTGTTCTTTTGCTTAGGATCACTTAAATTCTAAGATTTCTTTCTTCAAAAAAGTTTACAAAAACACAAAACCATCAATGTAGGCATGTAATGTCTCCCAACACACTATGTTTACCTGGCATCTTTCTAAGTCCTTTGCATGAGTTCATCCTCAGGACAGTGTCATTAGTGATATTTCTACCTTTGCAAAGGAATTATTAGACCTTTGACATCTCCCAAGCAGATAACCTTTCAGTTCTCTAGAGATTAGGGCAATTGACAATCAGATTCTGTTGTCCGGAGCATCTTCACACGAAAGACATTTAAACAAGCTTCAAAGTGGTTTGCCCAAGAGAACGGTTTCCTTGCAATTAGGAAGAACACTTGCCACACTGCCATCTGTGCCGTCTGTCAGGTTTATATGCCTACTGCCTTCAGAGATGCATCTTCTGTTTCTACTTTCATTTGTTTACTGTTTTATTGAATACATATTTTATCATGATCAGTTAATATACTTTACATAAAGATAACATTTTAACATCTTGCCTATTAACAATATAGTCTAAATATTTATCGTTTTAATAAAATCTGTCAGTAAATATTAAAAAAGAGTTGAAGTCAGGATGAAGAACGCTAATAAAACTTTCGCTCTTCAAAAAAAAATATCTGTTCTGCCCTGGCTGGTGTGGCTCAGTGGATTGAGTACCAGCCTGAAAACAAAAGGGTCACTGGTTCCATTCCCGGTCAGGGCACAGGCCTGGGTTGCGGGCCAGGTCCCCAGTAGGGGGCGCGCAAGAGGCAACCACACACTGATGTTTCTCTCCCCCTTTTTCTCCTTCCCTTCCCCTCTCTAAAAATAAATAAATAAAATGTTTTTTAAAAATCTGTCCGATGCACAGACATCCCATATTTGTTGCACAAGGGACAAATTAAAATTAATTACATTTTATTAACTTACATTCAAAAATAGGTAAATATAACAAAGACCTTTAAGGTGGGAAGTTCAGTATCTTTACCGCCATCTAAGGTTCATTTTGTGCTTTCTAATTTGAACAAAAAGTCATTTCGGTGTAAATGATAGTATAACAGATCCAATAGTTGTTGTTTTTTTCTAGAACTTGGGAGTGATTAATGTTTATTTAAGTCATTTATACTAATTTAATGTTTTGTAACTTTAAAAATGCAAAGTACCTGGTTCAAAAACTTTTTGTAAATTCTATTTGTCTTCCTAAAGCACATTTTTCCCAATTATGATCCTTCAGACCACAAACACTGATACATATTCTTTCTGAAACACGGTCTTACGGGTTCAGCTTTTATGTAAAATTGTTGCTCATTGGAAACAAGAGGTTACATATACTGTATAAAACAGCACTTACTCATTATTAATATTTTTAAGCCTGGGAGCATAAACACACATTTCTATAATTTCTTCTGAATTAAAAAACCTAATTTGAATCTTGATCCTCTGGAGAATTATATCTACGATCTTTTACTATGAATCAATTTAATTTTTTAAGAAATGTTCATTATAAAATAATAGCATAGAAACAATTTCACACATCCATGGAAACTTGATAATTGACAGGGTAGCCACTGAAGGTCATTAAGGAAATGACAGATTTTCAATAAGGATGCTAGAAGGGTAGATTATATGAAAGAACTGCAATTTATTCCCACCTCAAACTGAGTTGGAAAATTTTAGTTTTAAGTAATAGTTAAAAAGTTAGTAATGAATGCATGTAAAAAGCTATTGTTTCAGGAACTGAGGCTATGACCCACCCTGGCTCCTGGAAACCACAAGCAATTACACCTTTGTGCCCCGAGGGAATGCAAGCGATCAAGATGATACCTGAGCCATTGTGTTCCAGGGAGACACCCTGCAGCCCAGGACATAGATAAAGAATCACTGGTCAAGGGATGAAAGGAAGCTAGGGAAACTGCCAGACTGCAGCTTTTATCCTATTAAAGTTTTTCCTGAGTTCCATATCACTTACCTACATTTTTTTTTTCCACCCCTGAATCCAAACCCCTTACCCACACTTTTTCTCCTTATGAAAAAGCTGGCCTGAAAGGAAATGTAAGTCTTTTAGGGTACATAGCCTGCCGTCGTCTCAAATCTCTGGCCATCTGAATAAAGCGCCCACAAAGACTTAATCCCGGTCTCTGCTTATTGGGTCTGGTGGTGACAGACAGCAGAGACACCCGCTCTTCCGGTTTCAGCACCATAAACAAAACTCAACTTCAGATATGTTAAGAATTAATCATAAAACAGAACTTCTAAATGTTTAATATAAAATGTTGAAGAATTTATTTTTCACTTCAAGAAATAAAAGAATTTTTAAAAGGATTCCTTAACCAAAATGTGTATAAGTGTGTGTCTGTATACTTACATACAAAGAATGTCAAAAGTCACTTTAAGAAATGGAAAATATAAACTGTGGACTTAACAAAGAGATTTTCAACATTTTTGATCCTCAAAGAATTAGTACAGCAAATACTGAAGAACTTCTAGAAATAAAAAAATATATATATAAACCAATGAGCAATGAAGTTAAGCAAGCAATTCACAGGGTAAGGAAAAGAAAAAAGCCATAAATGTAAGACAATATGATCAACATCTCAAATAATTAGAGATACACAAATTATAAGTGTGCCAGTCAGAGAGAAATACCATATGATCTCACTTATAAGTGGAATCTAATGAACAAAATAAACTGAGGAACAAAATTGAAACAGAGGCATAGAACAGACTGATAGCTGTCAGAGGGGAGGGAGTTTGGGGGATTGAATGAAAGAATGTGATGAGATTAGTCAAAAAAAAAACACATGCATATATATATATACATATATAATCTCACATAGACATAGGCAACAGTGTGGTGATAGCCAGAGGGGAAAGGTGGATAAATGGGGACAGAAAGAGACTATACTTGGGGCGATGGGCACACACCGCAGTGTGCAGATGATGTTTTGTGGAGCTGTATTCTTGGTATCTGCATGGTTTCATTGTCCAATGTCGCTCCAAGAAATTCAATAAAAAATTGTGGGACACTATTTCACTGTCAAAATGGCCAACTTTAAACAACTGATAATATCAAGTTTTGGCAAGGATGTAAGGCAATAGGAAATCTTACCAATTGTTTGCTGGAATATAAATTAAGATGACTACTTTTGGGGAAAACAGTGACATTATCCACTAGATATAATGCCAATTATTTCAATCCTAGGTATGTATCTTAATAAAATATTTAAATTAATTAGTAATGTTTCAATAAATTTTGGTTTATGAGCTAGAGTTGAAGTGTAACAATTTGGGTGAAATCCCATAACCATAATACTGTTTTAAGAAGTTGCGGAAGAATGCATACATTATGATACAATTTATAAAGTATTTCTTTTTCCCAATTGTATTAAGTTCTAAGCCAAAGAAACAAGATAATATCTGCATATGTGTGTGTGTACGTGTGCTCACATGCAATGCTTTATAAATACTTACTTATTAAAGAATTAAAGGATAAAGGCTGCGTGGCCATGAGTAATGAAAAATACTCCCTTCAGATTAGTAACAATTTACGGTGCTATTTTGTGTAAGGCTACTCGGAGGTTGTTGTATTATGTGTACATATAATCAATGCTTCTATCTTTACTCCAACTCTAGGAATTAAACACCATTATTATTTGCATTTTATAGATGAGGAAACTGAGGCACAAAAAAAGATAACTAAGATCACAACGGTGTTAGAACTTGCATTTGAACCCAGGGAGGCTGAATTCACATCACACTTGTAACCCCTGGGAGAGGAGGGGAGGGAAGAAAGGCTAATCTTTTCAGGAAGAAGTGCACAGGAACTTTCCTTCATAGAGTAATTTATGTCTTAAACTGGTTTGGTGGGTGTATGGTAGTTATTGGGTTATTTTTATATATCTGTTTCAATTTTCTTTTAAAAATGTGCATGATTCGTAAGTATTCTCCTGACATTTTAGGAACAAAACAGCCAGAACACAAGCCCCTAGATGAAGACACAGAATATTACCAGCAGCCTAGAAGCTCCCACTGAGCTCCCTTCCAGTCAATACTCCCCCAGCACCACTACTGTTTTCTGACTTTTAACCCCACAGATTAGATTTGGCTATTATTGAAATTTATATAAATGAATTCTTGCAGTTTCTGCTCTTTGGATTCCAGATTCTTTAGAAATAGGAAAGCAGTATTCATTTGTTTAAGAAGTATTTGTTGAGACTTTGCTCTGTGCTGGACATTCTTCTGTATACTGATGCAGAGAAGTGAATAAAAATTTTATTTTCTTTACACTGACCTTATATTTCAAGGGGAAAAGGGGTAATAAATATGTTAAATGAATAGATGTTGGAGGATTATAAGTGATAAGTAGAAAATAAAGCATGAGAGTGTTTACAGGAAGTAGGGGTGAAATGAGTTCCATCTACATTGTTTGGTGTCCTAGGAAGTTCTTCCATTGCTATGTGGTTTCCATTTTTTAAAATACCACAATTTGCCCTGGCTGGTGTGGCTCAGTGGACTGAGTGCTGGCCTGCAAACTGAAAGGTTGCTGGTTCGATTCCCAGTTAGGACACCAGCCGCAGTTGCAGGCCAGGTCCCAGTTAGGGGTGTGAGAGAGGAAATCAATCGATGTTTCTCTCCCTCTCCTTCTCCCACTCTTCCCCCACTCTCTAAAAATAAATAAATAAAATAAAAATAAATACATAAATACCACAATTTACAGGTATTCATGTACTCTTCACACTTGATCTTAGCCCAAATGCCGAGAAGTGTTATGTACTCTTGATAGGTACCTAGGTGATTTCCAATTTGGGTCCACTACGAATAGCACGGTCATGAACATACTTGTATATTTCTTTTGGTGAATATGTGTACTGCTATGTAGAGAGAGAGAGGGGAGTCATAGGTTGTGCATATATTCATCTTTAACAAATACAACTTTCCAAATGCCTTGTGCCAATTTAAACTACCACCAGCAGTATATGTAAGGTCCAGTTGCTTCACATCCTCACCAATATTTGTTATTTTTTTTAATCTTTTTCATTTTAGACATTGGGTGAGTACAGAGCCTTAATATCTTTTTAATGTCAAAGCTACACAATATAATGAAGTATTTTAAAATTAAAAATTGAATAACTCTGCCAAGTTACTATATTATTCTTCATGTACTTTCCTTGTGGATTTCTTAATTTTAGCAAAGGGAAGAGTTATAGTTTGGTTCATGCCAAATAATTCTGTCATCCTGGTTCTGCCAAAAAAAAAAAAAAAAAAACCAACCATATCTGAGAACCAATTTTTAAGATTGGGTAGAAATTATTCACATTGGAAAATCTTTCACTAATTTCTAGTTGGAAGTTGGTAGACGTTAGCTAGTCTAAGGAGGCAATACCAGTGTCTTCACTCATTTACTGTAACATTCTGTAAATATACTGTTCTGGGATGAGTCCTCTCATTGCCTTTTGGACAACTGCACATCGATACTTGACTAACACTGAAAGCTGATTAAGCGTAGGAAGGAAAGAACACTGCACCAGGAATCTAGGGACTGTACTTATGATTCGTCTCTACCTCTAATTAGAATTAGGCTTTTAAACATGTAAGTTAAGCTTTATTTGTAACAACCCAGCAAATGTTCGTATTGTAGACTTTGCCCATGTGATTGCCCCCTTTTCCGTGGTACATTCCCTCATGTGCCATAGGTCTTGCTTGATTGTAACTTATTTAAAGGGCCCTTCTCTGTCTTTTCCGTTCTTTAAAATAAATAAATAAATAAGAGCCATTTGTTGACATTTTATAATCTCCCCACACTTTCAGAATGTGTGTATATGTATATTAAACATATCATCACATTGTTAGTTGTTTGAGAGACATTTTTATGACCTGTCTGATATGTTGCTGAAATACTAAGTGGAACAACATATCAATAGGTTCCCTTGTTATTTTTAATGTCAAATAGACTTCTTCCAAAGATTCATGGATGTCCGATGCCTGCACAACAGTAGTCTGTATTTTTAATTATTTGGTTTATAGTAAATCAAAGAAAATGATTCACAACCTTATAAATAATACCTTTTCCACCCTCGTTAATCACATTTCTTCATTTCCTTAAGGATCAAGGTAGCACCTTGATTATGTTCTTAGCTTTAGTCATTAACATTTTCTATTCTCACAAACACTTTACTATGCGAGTTTCTATTAATGGCTCACATTGTAAGGGTCCCTTCTTTTTCCATCTGACTTAAATGGTTATGCTCACCTCACCTTCACCCCCACACTCCTGGCTTTATTGGGTTTTAGCACTTATCAATATGAAATATCTAGATAATGAATGCATTTGTTGGCTTTATTATTTTTCTTTCAATGAAGTGTAAGCTCCGTGAGGGTGGGATATTCTGTCATTTTGACTGCTCATCATAGAGGAAAATCTCAAATGTATATTTAAATGAATTAGTGTAGTTTTATAATCTCTGAAATCATTAGATTGGGCCAAATGATCGATAAAATATTTTCTTTGACTACAATTTGATTCTTTGACTAATGATCTTCCACAAAGTTACGACTTGCCCTCCTGTATTAGAATGGATTCTATCTTGGGCAAGAACAAAGCTGATCATTTCCTGATTTCAAACTATATTACAAAGCAATAGTATTTAAAAGAGCATGATATTAAACCAAATGCGGACACATAGACCAATGGAAAAGGAATAAGACCCCAGAAATAAACTTATGCATATATGCTCAACTTAGATTTGATAAGGGATCCAAGAATATTCAATGGGAAAAAGACAGGCACTTCAACAAAGGGTGGAAAAACTGGGTATTAACATGCAGAAGAATGAAATTGGAACCCTGTCTTACATCACTCACAAATATTAACCCAAAATGAATTAAGGATGTAAATGTGAGAACTGAAACTGTAAAACCACTAGAAGAAAACACAGGGAAAAAACTCCGTGATATTGGTCTTGACAATGAGTTTTTGGATATGACACAAAAAGCACAAGAAACAAATGCAAAAAATAAATAAGTAGGACTGCATCAAACTAAAATGCTTTTGAAAATGGGGTGGAGGGGAAGTAGTAAAGAGTAAACGGGGTGAAATATGTGGCCAGAAGGTGATTTGAATTTGGGTGGCAAACACACAATGCAATATACAGATAATGTATAATGTTACAGAAATGTACACTTGAACTTGAAACCTATATAATTTTATTAACTAATGTCACCCCAATAAATTTAATTATTTTTTCAAAAAAGCTTCTGCACAGCAAAAGGAACAATTGACAAAACGAAAAAAAAAAAAACCCTACTGAATGAGAGAAAATATTTGCTAACCATATATCTGATCAGGGGCTAATATCCAAAAATCAAAAATACGTAAGGAATTCATATAACTTAATAACAAAAAACCTGAAGTCCCAATCCTGAATGTGGTGGTATTTGGAAATTAATTAGATTTAGATGACATTATGAGTGTGGGTTCCCTGTGATGGCATTAGTGTCCTTATTAGAATGGGAAGAAGCTAGAGAGGGTCCCCCTCTGCCATCTTAAGACACAGCAAGAAGGAAGGCTTCTGCAAGCCAGGAAGGAGCCTTTCCCCAGACACTCAATCTGCTGGCACCTTGGTCTTGAACTTCCCAGTCTTTAGAACTGTGAGAAGTAAATGTACGTTGTTTAAGCCACCTACTTTTTGCTAATTTGATATAATAACCTGAGCTAAGACAAGACTAATGGAAAACTAGCTCTATAGAGTTTAACTGGACAGTGTGAGAATAAAACAAAAGGATATAAAATTTTGATTAAAAAGCGAGTTGAGGAACTGAATAAACTTTTTTTTCAAAGAAGATATACAAATGGCTAACTGATACACGAAAAGGTGCTCAATATCATTAACTGTCAGGGAAATCCAGGCCAAACTATAATGATACATCATTGTACAGTTGTTAAAATTCTTATTATAAAATGATAAGAGATTTAAAAAGTGTCGTCAAAGATATGGAAAAAAGGGAACCTTTGAACACCATTACTGGTGATGTAAATTGGTACAGCCACTATGAAAAACAGTCTGGAGTTTTCTCAAAACATTAAAAATAGAACTACCCTGTGATCCAGCAATCCCATTTCTATGTATATGCCTAAAAAAATGAAATCACTATCTTAAAGGGATATCTGCACCCCATGTGCGTTGCAGTCTATGTCTAACAGCCAAGACGTGGAAACGACCTAGGTATGTATTGAAAGATGAATGGATAAGAAGATATGGTGTATATATGATGGAATATTATTCAGCCATTAAATAAGAAAATCCTACCATTTGCAACAACATTAACAAACCTTGAGGAAATTCTACTATGTGGAATAAGTCACAGAGAGAAAGACAAATTCTGTATGATCTCATTTATATGTGGAATCTAAAAATCCCAAATCACGGAGAGTAGGTTTGCGGCTGCCAGAGGTGGACAGGTGAGAGAAATGGGTGAAGGTGCTTAAAGGGTTCAAACCTCCAATTTTAAGATGGATAAGTCCTGGGATCGAATGTACAGCATGGTGACTATACATAACATTTCTGTACTGTATACTTGAAAGTTGCTAAGAGACTAAATTGTGAAGGTCTCACCACACATTGAAAAAAAAGGTAACTATAGGAGGTAATGGATCATTAACTAACCTTATTGTGGTCAACAATTTGCAATATATACATACACTAATTCCTCACATTGTACACCTTAAATTTCCACGATGTTATACGTTAACTGTATCTCAAAACGTCTTGGGAAAGATTCCACAGAATATTTATTCCACTATTCAAAATAAGTTACCAGGAGCAAGGAAGTGGAGCAAATGGGGAGATACTGGTCAAAGGATACCAAGTTGCAATTATCTAGGATGAAGAAATCTGGAGACGTGAAGGACAGCATGATGACTGTAGTTAATAATACGGTATTCAACACTGGACATGTGTTAAGAGAACAGATTTCTGGTGCTCTCATTACAAACAAAATAAATGGCAACTGTGTGAAGCGATGGTATGTTAATTAGCTTGATTTTAGAGACCATTTCACTGTGTATGTGTATATCAAATAATATTGCAAACCTTGAATATATCCAATTTTTATTTTTAAAAATCGAGAGTAAAAATACTGTTCCATGCTGGGAATAATAAAAACTATGGACCTACATCTCTCATTTTTATGCTGAATTTTAGACTTTTTCATATTGTTACTTCCTGGTTGTCTGTGTATGTGTGTTTAATGTTTTTTCACTATTATAAATTCGTCCAAACTTAGAATTGGTGGAAAAATCATTTGGAATTTTGATTTACACCCTTCAGGACATAGTGAATGGGTCCCAGATACAAATTCCACAGTACATAACTCAGGTGAACAATTTTTTTTTGTTTCTATAATTTAGAGTTCTCTCTCTATACAGCTCCTCTTCTACTCAGCAGGACACAACGAAACCTGGTCATTCTGTAAAACAGTTAGCTCTGTATTTTCTTTTTCATTCAATTCAGGATTTTCTGCATTAGGAAAGAATTTACTTTCTCCTTCATTTTCCCTGAGGTGTTACTAATTAAGGGTGTACATGGGATACTCACGTAGAATCACGAACGTGGTAGGAAAGGGGTGACCTAGTTCTACATTCTCAGGTGTTCATCTCAGGCATCCTTGGTACACAT
The DNA here is from genome assembly GCA_004026545.1 of Mormoops blainvillei. Lineage (NCBI taxonomy): Eukaryota > Metazoa > Chordata > Mammalia > Chiroptera > Mormoopidae > Mormoops > Mormoops blainvillei. Next base: position 47,984 of record PVJD01005030.1, read on the forward strand.
ACTGTTCTGTCTGGCTCTCGGCTGTAAGCATTTTCCGCTCTGACCTTTGCGAAGGTAGTCATATTCTCACTGAATTCCTAGTTACAAGATTCCTGCCATTTTCTGCCGTACCATTCCCTTACGTCAACAATGAGAACCCTAGGCTTTGCCAGCTAGCTCTCTCGCTTGTGTGCAGTCTCTCATTCTCACCACTCTGGAGCCACAAAAAAGCTCCATGAGCTGTTTCCATACCAGACTGATCTGCCTAGCCAAAACTTCTCCTCGCCTACTGCTACCTGCTCTGGCACCATGCTGAAGTATAAAAAATGCTGGGATCTTGAAGATCTCTGTGTCATATAACAGAGCGCAGGTTCTATCTACTTGCCAATTTTTACCCAGTTTGGGTATTTTATTCCCCTTTTCCCCATTTCAAAACATGGATGTACCCTGAGTGAGACATACTAGAAGAGTCCTTCTAAGAAACTCACACCAGCATCTACTGTGTGTACTCTTTTCTGACTCTGCCTATCTTTCCCAGCCACAGAATTTCTAGTTAAGTTACTGTGATGGCTTTCATTGCATTGGGCAGTAACACTTAAAGTCCAGTTTGAGCCATGACCACCAATGTGGGAGACAAAGCTGTTGCAGGGAGCTGAACACTGACACATACACCACCCTAAGTAAATAGTTCAAGATGTTATTTCATCATAGCTAATCCTACTCTAATATTGCTTATAGATCCTATGATATGATAAGCACCTGTTATAAGCTCAGTGGAAACTGAGTTGAAAATTGTATTGGTTCTGACGATTGCAAGATAGAGGTGCTATATATAAATTCATATGCTTATTTTTACATTAAATGACTATGGTTTAAAAGTAAACCAAACAAGGAATATATGCCAGTGAATTGTTCAATACCTTGGGGGATATTAAAATTAGTTTAGGCATAAAATCTGCCCTTGAAGAGTTTATATGCTAATAGAAAGAGACATGTTTGTTCACAAACTAACACAAAGCAGATTGTGTGTTATAATAATAAGACATATTAATTGCTTTAATCTATTGAATTTTAATATTTGCCAAACCATGTTTGGTATTTTATACATTTCAATTTACTTCTTGCATATAACGACTGGTGACATTGTTATTACTTCAATATCTCATATAAAGAACCTCAGGAAAGTGAAGCCATTTGCCCCTGGTGCTGTGTTGTATAGAAACCCAGAGAAAGGCAAGATTGATCCCAGTAGCGTGAGACTCAAGACCTACCTCATTAATGAAGAGGCATTTGAACTGGGTCTCCTTGAAAATGGGTGGAAATTTTATAGACACATTAGGAGAATAGCTTAAAGATATTAAAATAACAAAGGTTTCTGAGTGAGGAGGTAACATAATTATGACTGTACTTTGAAGACAGCTACTGACAGAAGAATAAAGATTGGAAAGTGTAATAAAAATTCCAATCAGAGGGAAAAAGCTAGATGTTAAATGCATCTTGAATTAAAATTGACACTGTAATTGAGAAAGGAATATTTTAATAACTTTCTAAATCCCTGTAATTTTAGCTAGCCTATAAAGCCAGAGTCCAAATATGTATCACCACTCAAAGATACAGTGAAGCCAAAAGCCAATGACACCTATGTACTCAAAAAACCCCAGATACTTAATATGTCTATTGCTACCTCATAGACACAGACAACAGTATGGTAGTTAGCAGAGGGAAGGGAGGTGGGGTTGTAGTAATGGGTAAAAGGGGCTAAAAATATAGTGAAAGACAATTTGACTTTGTGTGGTGGGCACACAATGTAATATACAGATTATGTTTCACATACATTTAAACTTAAAACCTATATAATCATATTAACCAATGGTACACCAATAAATTTAAACAAATTAATTAATATTTAATGCCATTTGAGAATTACATTGTATCAATTAATTAATGGGTATTTAAATACCATTTTTCAATATTTGAGGAAAAATAAATCAGCTATAGTCATCTAACAAACAGATTTATTAACCTAATCAAATAGGGTCTCTCTGCTGAACCAACAATAAAATTATTTAGAGACTTTGACTGAGTGTGCGTGGGCATTAATTTTGTCACCTCAACATTATGTTATATAAGAAAGTGGAGCAAAATATCAGAAATTACACATTTTGGGAGTCTAGTTTTTATCTGACTAAAAAAATCAAGCTTAAAATGTATTCTTTCAAATTATGCTACTTTGCAACATAGTTGATATGTTTAGTAATTCATTACTAATATCTCAGCAGTTTTGTGTGATTGGTAAGATTATGGGTCTAATGACACCAAGATTACAGTTTTCATAATTGTGTAGGTAGTTAGCCTGCCACAGATAAATATACCATATTTCACTGATTTCACTGGATATCAATAAGAATTATGTCATAAAGAGTTTCCCTGGTCAAATTAGTTTAAGAAATATTAACTTCAAAAAAAGACAAATGCTTGTTTTATTTTTCTTGTAGGCTTTCCCTTCATTATAACATGATCGTGTGAACTGCAAACTTCTAGGGAAGCAATATGGAGAGTATATAATATTTATGAAAATTATAAGATCAGAGACTCCTTTCTTAACTAAACATTTCACTAGACTGTAATGCTATAAAATACACTTGGAGTATTCTACTGTAAACCATATAACAAAGTTTCTTGTAATATATGTTGTTTTTATTTTCAAATTCAAATAAAAATAACATAATAGGGAAAAATACGTGATTACTTTTTGGATGCATATCTGGTTTACTACTTCGATCAAATAATACTTAGATGGAGGCTAATCAGACATCTCTGATAACCCAGTGGTTATTTTATGCATGACAACTGCTCAGTTTCAGTGTTCACTGAAGTCGAAACAAGTCGAAGATTTAAGTACAAGTAGCTGTTTTTGGAGGAGCAGGGAACAGCAGCAGGAGTATAGGGATGGGAGACAGGAAAGGGAAGGCGGCTGATAATGGGTGTGTTCTATGCCAGCTACCCCAAGGGACAACCAGAGACGAGTCCTGCAGGGATACCCTCTGAGCGATTAGAAAACACAGGCCTCCACATTATCCCAGCAACAAGATGCTGGAGCTCTGGTATTTATCTCCCCATACCAATTAGTCACTTAAGAGCTGCAGTGGTGGGCACTTCTGGGCAAAGTGGGCTCTGGTAGTGTTACCCAACATGTCATCTGTTATCAGAAGATAACACTTATACTGGAGCAGTAGGAATATTAGAGTAATCTGTATAGGCCTAAAGAGAAATGCACTGAGTGTCCTTAATAACCAAATATCCATTGTATTAGTTAGAAATTATAAAAAGAGTCATGAAATGATAGTTGTTGTTTTTTTTAAATTGTCATTTTGAAAAGAAATAGTGTTGAAAAGAAGTAAAAATCTTAGCATAGGCTTTTACCTATAGGTACACAGGATGAAGAATCACCACAGCTAAAGAATAAATGAGTAGGGCTAAAAGGTCAGCTCTATCAGTTATCTGAATGGATCAAAAAAATGAAAATGGGAAAACCATGAAAGAAAACTTGGGATGCATAGATAGATCCAGAAGTTCCAACATTTTTCTATTAGATTTACAAATAAGAGGGTGGAACAATGTTGAGTCAAAAGTATTTTGAAGAAATCACGAATGAAAATATTCCAGAATTGAAAGTGTCCATGAATCCTGTTATGGGACGAATCCATTATGTATAGAGTAGGACAAATGAAAAAGTGAAACTTGCCTAGAAACTTGTAGTTTAAATTCAGATCAAGGACGGAGCGAAAATCCTAGACTAAATAGTGGTACAGATGATCAAATTCCCCCACAGAATTCCCTTAAAAATTCCCAACTAATATATCAATATTTTAACAATGCCCAAGTAAGAAATGTTGGGTTTTCAATATATATGAGAGTTAATACTGGTGTTTTATTTTCTTCTTTTTCTTTTTCAGAGTAGAAAGCAATGTTTAAACACATTACTCACATTTAGATTTCTTTTTAATTATTACCTTAAAATTGCTGTAGCAATTAAAGGATGATTTACTACTTGGATTCTTATGTCATACTTTTGGAGATATTGCAGCAAGAGATCAGCAGTAATTTATTTTAAGGAATGAGGAGCATTGTCTAAATATATTCTGAACTGTTATAGTCTTGCTGTTCAGTTATATTAAATTGTATGAGTTACTGATGAAAAAAAGTCTTATAAGTAATCAGGAAAACCAGGTTAATGTTCCCACCAGTACTCCAGTATTGTTTTTCTCCTTGCTATAAAATACATTGTTTCATTTAGTAAAATGCTCCACATTTATAATTTATGAAATATTTATCTCTATATCTATTATATTTGAATCTATATACATATATATTATCTATATATTTGAATACATAAACCATTTCCATAGTTACTAGTTTACATAATTATTTCATATATTTTAAATTATGTAAGGTTTTAAACAATTGATATTGACATTGAATTTCAAATGCTAGAGATTTTAGAGTCAGTTTAATGGAATATCCAAGGAGAGGTCAATGGGGTGATCTATTTATAAATATGCATATAAATCAAATAGCATGTACACTTATTTTATAAAGAATTATGTCCTTAGGAATTTACATAATGCGGCTTTCAGAAGTAACTAACATCAACTTTATTTCAAATTGTATCTTCTTTGTACGATTTCTCTTCTCTTTATCATATATTTAACCACTTATGATACAGTTAAGAGGAAAAAGATGTACATCAATGTCTAAGCCGAGTATATTAAATAAAACACCTCCTCTTCGGATAGTTTAAACACTGACAAAATCTGATGAAAAAACATGTATAGTGATTAAACAGTTTTATTCTTCTTCCTCCATATAAGAACATCCAGCCAGTTTATTTACTATGAGAATTTTTGCTCTTTTTATGAGTGAAAGATTGATATTAGGGTAAAGTAAAAAACAAATTACCTAACAAAAACTCTCATAAACAAAACAAACAAAAAAGAATTGCGCGCCTCCTCCTGAAAATGTGGGAGAGGAATGGAAATATTATGTACTACAGTCAGAAATATACTTGTGTAGACTCATGAGAAGGCCTTAGGTAAGCCTGCGATCCCAGTCTTCCAGTGGTGGTAACTGCCCACTTTGCCTAACCCGGAAAAGATCAAGGAGAAGTGAACTGGAGGCGTGTACACATTCACAGAACAAAGTTTCTAGAGATTCTCATGTGGCTCTCTGGCCTTTTCCACCTAGGGAAATTGGAATCACTGAACTTTGTGAAAAACAAAAAACAAAAACAACAACAAAAATTGTCAATGACTTGAAGACTGTTACAGAATGAACCCGTTGTGGGGCCCAGGTACCATTACCAAAACAAGCCCCCGCCCCCAGGATCTTTCTGTACTATGGTTCTTTGCCAGCCCCACTTAGGAATTATGGCTCTCGATGCCAGAGTTTGGTGAAAAGGAAAGTAACTATTTATTCAAAAGTTATACAAGTTTAGAATAATGGCAGAATATCGCCATTAAGTGTCCAAGTCCCTTTAAAACACCCACACACACACACACAGTCGTGCCTTCCCCGCTCTGCCCAGGCAGACCAGTCAGGGTACCATCTCTCAGGAAAAGAAATACAAGTCCCGAGCTCGGCTAGACTCCGGGTTCCTCCCAGGAGTCTGTGCTCGGCTGGGCAGGCCTCCCACACTTCCCAGCACCGCCAGCTGTGTCACTGCGATCTGCAGTTCTTAATCCAAACCATGTGGCACCCTCTCATGGCCCACTAGCAAGGGTCCTTTATCCCTTTTCTTCCCGCATGGTCTCGCATTGTCCCCCATGTACCTCGTGGTGGCCCGCCTTTAGTTCAAATCCCAGCCTGGAACCTCGTCCATGACCCCATTTCCGACTCCTCCCACAATCGGCTACACCTGCTAGCACTCCCTTATTCTTACCTTTCTTGGCTGCCATAGTTATTCTGGGCAGGCGAGGCCCCGTGGGGAGGAGCGAATCATTTCCAAGCTCTTAACAAGGCACAGTAACGGGGGCGGGGTGGGGGGGCAGGGAGCTTCCTCCCAGTTACATCATGGGTTAGTTTTGCTCGCTGTTCTGGCCCCACTCAGGCTAGAAGACTAGCCTGCTATTATAGATATGCAAAATAACCATCTTTGCATATCAGGTATGAAGCTGGTCTGTTATCGATATGCAAAATAACTCTCAATGGCCCTGCTCCGTGGGTCCCATCCCCCATCCAGACTTCTGGGGGTGGGGATATCCTATATTCCTGGACACCCTACATTCTGGAACCTGTTACAGATCCCTCCTTTGGGGGTCCCTGGCTTCACCCCATTACATGCCTGTATCATTAAGAGTAGAATAAATGTGATGTACTGTTTATTTCTTAAGGAATGAATAAAAGCCTACAAAAGCAAAAAAAGGCAGGGGATATACTTGTGTATATGGCCATGTGATGCTTAAAGGCAGTAACCATGATTCATTGAAATTATTACACTTGATACCTACAGAAGAATACCTGCCACATAGTAGACACATCATACAATTTCACTGCACCGTTGAGTAAGCTGCCTATTATAAACCAAGCCTTCAAGGAAAGTTCACAGATATTAAACTAATACGATTAATAATAAAAGTCCACATAAAGATTTTATATGCCTGGTTATCTTACACTATGCTACTCTAGAGTAGTAGAATAAAAGACATGAGGGACATTCTACATAATTATTGGCCCGCCCACTTCCAAAATGTCAAGTCCTGAAAAACGGAAAGATAAGAGATATAACACATAAATGCGTGTGATTTGGATCCTGAACGAAGAAAAAAATAATTTTTTTCTTGTACTTTCTCTATAATGATCATGGGATCAATATATGAAATTTGAAATAGTCTGTAGATTAGATAATAGGAGTACATCAATGTGAATTTTCTGTATTAGATAACATACTATGGTTGTATAAGGTAAAGTCTTTTTTTTTTTTAAGGAGATACTGAAAAGTTTAGAAATACAGAAGCATCATGTCTGCAACATGAGAATGAACAGAAGAGAATGTGGCAACATATCAACATTTGAGGGCTTGGTGAAGAGTATACGGGAATTCTTTGTACTATTCTTGTCCCATTTCTATAAATCTAAAATTATTTATGTTTTCAAGTGAACTAAAAGAATGCTCTTTTTTAGTCATTTTATATCTGGACAGGTTTTAGAAAAATCATTTTGAATATTCAGAATTTTAGTGGGTAAAGAGGAAAGATATACAAAAGTAAAAAAAATGATAATGTTCACATATATGATTTTAAAAATAACAGGAGAAAGCAAGTATAGTTTTGAGGTACATATTTCTCACTTTCTTAACTTTGGGCACGGGAAAAATTTGTATTAGTTTTAGGGTAAGAAATGTCCTACTGTTTTCAAAGAATAAGTGTCTTGGTGGAATGAATTAAGGGACAGACTATAAATACAATTCCAAAATGGCAATAATTTAGAGGTGAATTCAATAACTTAGAGAGGAAGAAACAAGAGAAAGAATGCTTGGAAGGTTTTCAGTAGCAACTGTCTTTGCTGTAGAACAAATTTGCAGTTGCTGCCTTCCTTTCAATGCTGTGGCATTGTTTCCAGTGGGATTTCAACGGAAAGAAGTGGCGGTTTGACAGTTTCTGTGTTCTCACCCAGCTGTTCAGACAGTTAAAGGACTCGGGTTATGCAGGCTGAGGTGTGGGCAGCCATTCAGTCTGCCGTTGAAACACAAGTGAGCATCTTACTAGACTATTTACAAATTTATTGAAAATGACAATCATTAGTACTGAGGGAATGAAGAAAGACAATGTTCTCACTTAAATAAATAATGATCAATAAGGCCATACATGACAAACCCACAGCCAACATCATATTGACTGGGCAAAAACTAAAAGTGATTCCCTTAAGATCAGAAACAAGACAGGTTTGTCTGCTTTCATACTCTTATTCAATATAGTACTGGAAGTCTTAGCCACAGCAATCAGAAAAGAAGAAATAAAAGGGATCCAAATTTGAAAGGAGGAAGTAAAACTGTCATTATTTGCAGTGATATTGTATATAAAAAACCCTAAACATTCTGCCAAAAAACGACTAGATCTGATAAATGAATTTGGCAAAGTAGCAGGATACAGAATTAATATTCAGAAATTACTGGCATTTTATATACCAATAACAGGCTATCAGAAAGAAATTAAGAAAACAATCCTATTTACTATTGCAACAAAAAATAAGATACTGAACCCTGGCTGAGCACCAGCCTGTGAACCAAGGGGTCATCGGTTTGATTCCCAGTCAGGGCACATGCCTGGGTTGCAGGCCAGGTCCCCAGTGGGGGGCGCACAAGGGGCAACCACATGATGATGTTTTTCTCCCTCTCCTTTTCCCTCCCTTACCCTCTCTCTAAAAATAAATAAATAAAATCTTTTTTTAAAAAAAGGTAACTAGGAATAAATTTAACCAAGGAAGCAAAAGACCTGTACTAGAGAAATTATAAGCTACTGAAGAAAGAAAATAAGAAATATACAAATAAGAGGAAGTATATACCGTGTTCATGAGTAGAAAGAATGAACATCATTAAAATGTCCATACTACTCAAAGGAATGTAAATATTCAATGCAATTGCTATTAAAATGTCAATGGCATATCTCATAGATCTAGGACAAATACTCCAAAAAATGTATATGGAACAACAGAAGATCCCAAATAGTCTCGGCAATCTTGAGAAATAAGAACAAAGTTGGAGGTCTCATACCACCTGATATCAAACTGTATTACAAGGCCATAGTAATCAAAACAGCATGGTATTATGCAAGAACAGGCATATATATCAATGGAACAGAATAGAAAGCCCAGCAATAAACCCATGTCTTTATGGTCAATTAATATTTGACAAAGAAGGCAAAAACATACAATGGGGTAAAGACAGTCTCCTCAGACATTTCTCGTAGCAATATTTTTGCTGATGTGTCTCCTCAGGCAAGGGAAACAAAGGAAAAATAAACAAATGGGACTACGTCAAACTCAAAAGCTTTTGTTTAAAAGAAAAAGATTTACTTATTTATTTTTAGAGACAGGGGAAGAAAGGGAGAAAGGGAAGGAGAGAAACATCGATGTGTGAGAGAAACATCGATCGGTTGCCTCTTACACGCCTCCATCCGGGTACCTGACCTGCAACCCAGGCATATGTCCTGACCAGGAATCAAACCAGCAACCTTTTGCTTTGTAGTAGGAGGCCCAACCACCGGAGCCACACTTTTCAGAAACTAAAAAGCTTTTGCACAGCAAAAGAAACCATCAACAAAATGAAAAGGGAGAACTGCATGAGGTCCCAAGGTGCCTACTTTGAAGGGGACCGAGGCATCATTGTCCTAAGTACAACATTTCTTGTATCTTCTTCAATAAATGTCTCTACTTTTCATAGCACATGGATGGATACTTTCTGGACAGACCTCGTACACACAGAAAGATTATGAGACAAACATATATGTAGATAGAGTAACAGACAATTTTATAAAAAGGATATATCTGCTATATAAAAATAGCATTAGACTTCCTTGAATTTAATAGAATAACAAAGAAAGAGAGATAAACATGAACTGGAAAAAAATCAATGAACTTCAGATAAACACATTAAAATTTGGGATATTAAATTAAGGTTCAGAAAAACTGATTATCAGTAGTATTAACTCCTGCCTTTTAAAGTGCTAGGTATTTAACCTATAGGTTTTTAATAAAGACAGTGCTTTTATTTTATTTTTGCTTTGTGTCATAAAAAATTTTACATGTTTAACTGCAATTTTAGTTTCTTCAGAATTCTAGGTTAAAATGGAATCAATTCACACCGCTTGGCATTTTATCCCAGCCTCTCACAGGTTCTTTATTTTTGATCATTTCTAGATCAACTGGATTTTATTACACTCTAGCCCCTAAATTCAGTAATGTGGAAAAATATTGTTTTTGTCTTTATTTTTGAAGACAATTTGAGTGAATAAATTATTTTAGGAATGTATTTTATTTCTTTCAGAATACTGAGCATATTTATACATTTCTATTCTGGTTTCACTGTAACTATGGAGATTTCTATGGTTCACTTTATTATTCCCTTAGTCAGAGACTTTGCTTTTATGCCTAGATTGCAGTGGAATACATTCTTTATCCTTGAAATCCAATAACTTAACAGGATGTGCCTTGACGTCAATTGTTCTGAATGAGTTTCCCTGATATATGATCTGCTCTTTTGATCTGCAGATTCGATTTTTCCTTCATTTCAATTAAATTTTCCTGTATTATGCTTCCGAGTGCCTTTTTTATTTATTTATAGGAAGATATATAAAGGCTTTTCTCCTATTGATTGTAATGATTTTCATCCAAGTTTATTATCTCTGATGTTTCTCATTTATTTATTGATTTGTAGTCATGTTTCTTGATTTCCAATTTGTCTCACCTGTCCTCCAGTTTCTGTATTTTATCCTTCTATCAGGATTTATCATTTCATCTTGAGCTTTTGTTCACTTAATTCACTTAAAATATGAAAGTTTTCATAAATTCCCATGTCATCCTTTCACATGTACTATGCTAATTATTTACTTTATCATTTCAATTTCAGGATATATATGATATCTAAATAAACAAGTAATAATAATAAAATAAGTTGAGATTTATCAAGTTAGTGTCAGGCATTGAGCAACGTGATTTACATGCATTAATGTAGTTAATTTTCACAGTAACCCTAAATGGAAGGGATTCTTCTTCTCCATTTTACAGATGAGGAAGCTAGAACTGAGAGAGTTAAGTAACTTGCCCAAACATATATAAATAGCAAAAGACAGACCAAGATACAGGTTCGAGCTCTTTATCATAATGTTATTCATATTTACTGACTCCTATTCTTCCTCTGATTCATTAACTGCCAAACATGACCCAATGTGTCTGGAAAAAGTCCAACCATTGTTAATGTAACAAGAACGGTTTGCACAACATCGATGTAACCTGGAATGTGCATGCATGAACAATGACGACTTCACTGTACTAGTCAGTGGGGGTGGTAGACGCCATTGACTGAGTATGTGTACTGTGTGGCCATTGCATTCAAAATGACTGAGTGAGTGGAGCAATGAATCTGCATCACATTTTGCATTAAGCCTGAACATTCCTCCACAGAAACTATTCGAATGATTCAGAAGACCGCAACTATGGGCAGTTGGTGATTGGTAGCTTCATCACAACAATGCGCCTTTGCCAAGGCTCATGCATCATGTCTCGTGCAGAGATATTTGGCAAAACATCAAATCGTCCAGGTAACTCTGCTCCCCTACAGCCCAGATTTTTTCACCCTGTGATTTCTGGCTTTTTCCAAAACTAAAATCACCTTTGAAAGGGAAGGGATTTCAGACCACTGATGAGATTCAGGAAAATATGACATGGCAGCTGATGGCAACTGGGAGAACTGTGTGAGGTCCCAAGGTGCCTACTTTGAAGGAGACTGAGGTGTCATTGTCCTATGTACAAGGTTTCTTGTATCTTGTATCTTCTTCAACAAATGTCTCTATTTTTCATATTACATGGCTGGATACCTTCTGGACAGACCTCGTATAAGAAGTCCACTATTAGGCAAAACATTATCTACGATATCAGTATACTTATTGAAGAAAGGGGTACTAAGAAACAACTCCAGCATTAAAAGAGAAGCAAAATCAAAAATAAAAATGGGATTTAAAGTAATATAGTGAATATGTTAGAGATAGCATTTGAGAAAGTTTCATTTATATTATCATGACACCAGGGGAACAATATGTTATATGTTTGAGCTTTGACAATTATTGTTTTTGTTATTTTCCTAATATCTACACTTCTCTTTTTTTTTTTGTTCCTGGGAATAAGCATCACGGGAATATCTCAAAAAAGCTGAGTCTGTGCTGTGTGAAAAGGAGAACAATGAGTATGTAAGGATATGGGCTTGTGTGTGTGTGTGTGTGTGTGTGTGTGTTTTCAGGAGATACCTGTGAAACTATTCACTGTGGCCTACTGTCCAGATGGAAGAGGTCACTTGATCAATAACCACTGGTAGAGACAATAAAAACCAAAATAAACGACACCAGTACTAGGACAATTAATTAATTAATAGGATAGAATAGGGGGAAAAAAGTGTGAGCAGGCATAAAAATCCAGTCATTTAGTGTTAAACTGATCTTTCTCACTATTTGTGTTCCACTCTCACTGACTTCCTGTAACTTAGAAGAGTGGTGCAAAAAAGCAGGGTAATGGAGCCAGTGAAGTGTCCAGCAGTGAACTGTGAGGTTCAGGACACCTTAATTTGAATTCTGAATATCTATTATTCTTATCCAGGTGCTACTTTAACTGAAATTCAATGTCTATAGTTTGTAAAACTGCATTGTGAGGATTGTCTTAAAAATAAAAGCCCATTGTGTTACCTTGTTTTCTGAGGCAAAATTCATGTTGAGTTAAAGAAAACTGATTTATCTGTGAATCTTTAACGAAAATTTAGCTCATGCCTTGGTATCTATCTGTCTCTTTTTAGATCCTTCTTTTCTTCTGTAGTTCTTATGTTATAAACCTATAGTCCTTCAGAAGTAAAACAAAGATTGTTTTTTTTGGATCTAGTTGATATAGCGATTTAGAGCAAGAAAATCTCCCATTGCTATAACTGATGGAACTCTGGTGTCTTTGACCACCTGAATTCCTCCCTGAAAAAGGTAAATGATGACAGAATCTTTATTTTTCAAGGTTTTAAGTTTAATCCTTATGAGTTTTGCTGTACATATTTCAGGACAAAGGCTTTTAAAACCAATTGCAGCAATAATAAAAGCATGATCATGGTCATTTGACAAATCTTGGAAAACCAGCAACATCCTGGAAACAGTCTTTTACAAATGCTGCAACAGCAGAACAAAATGGCAATGTAGGAGACCACTGCCTCTCTTTCTCCCCACAAAACTTGATAATTAGACAGCTATCCACAAACAAAAACAGCTCTTGGAGAGCTCTAGAATCCTATTAAATATTTTTAGCAACATCCCATTGCTCAAGCCAGAATTATTTAGTGCCAAGAGGGAACTTCCCAGCTGGAAAGTATTCCCCTCAGCAGGAAAGGAAGAGCGAGGTGAGCAACCAGCTTTTCCGGTCTCTCAGGGTGTCACACCAAGGTCCCGCTTTGGTTCTACCCCATCCAAAATGGCAAAGCTGAGACGTATAAGGACAGCTAGGAACAAGGCAGAAGAGCACAGCCTGTTAATAATAGCCATGAGGAAGGGTGACTGCAGTTCACAGAGACAAACTCAGCAGATTTCACCACCAATGAAACCAACAGCCAACACGGCTACCCTGGACCATCTGCAGATGTCACCTGCTTTTGCCCCACAAGTATTTACATTCATGGATGCCAGTCATCGAGTCCATCCTGGCTTCCTCCCCCACACCCCGCATCAGCCCAGGAGCCCGGGAAACACACCAGCACCCAGCTCAGGCCCCTGCAGGTACATCAGTGCAAGATGTCAGCCACCTGAATCTATCTGCACTCCCTCTATCCGCCATGACCCAGGCAAAATCCAGTAAATGCACCAACAGTCAGTTTAGGCTTCTGTGGCTGTATGAGTATAAAACACCAGCCTACATCCCCCATGCCCAGCTAACCTCACTACTGTGCACACACTCAGGGCTAGCCACTCCAGCTGTGCACCTGGGGGACACCAGCTTGATGCCTGTCGTGAGCCTTAATTGCAGTGCGTGCAGCTGGAGGGAAAGTAAGAGGCCACAGGAGCCTATTGATAACTGCCAGGGAGCCCCTAGTTGGTTTCAGGACATGTTCCCTGCCTGGGCCCCCAATACTATGTATGTGTCTGCAGCTGGCCTCTGCTGCTACAGAGACACCTGCAACTGAGTGTGTGTACACCACCAGCTCCAGCCACCACCCCTGCCTGTCCTGGTCCCTAGCCACAGGACCTAACAGGAGTGCCAACCCGTGGCCCTCAGGCTGCATGTGGCCCAGGATGGCTATGAATGTGGCCCAACACAAAATCGTACATTTACTTAAAACCTTTTTTTTGCTCATCATTTTTTGTTAGTGTTTGTGTATTTAATGTGTGGCCCAAGGCAAATCTTCCAGTGTGGTCCAGAGATGCCAAAATGTTGGACACTGCTGAGTCTAGAGGCACCACTGGGGCCCCAACAGCCATTGCAGCCACAGCCACTGTGTGCTCCCTATAGCACTTTCCAAGAACAACAAAATTATGGATGCAGTGGAACCCAGTAGCCTGAACTGAAGAGACATCATTCTCCACATAGACCTGGCACCACCATGTGTCCCCACACTTGGCACCCTGCGCCACTAGAGCAGGGGTTATAGCATACTCCAGGATGACCCCACCCACAAGTTAAAGCCTTCCCTTATGAATGTCAGTCTATAAAATCTGGAAGAGGTGATTACTTTATTAAACATGCAGATGCCTCAAAAGGCTACAGAGTTTACAAATAATTAGGGAACTATGACTCCATAAAATGAATGCACTAAACCTCCAGGCCTGGCCCCAAAGACATAAAGAGCCAGGAATTGTTCAACAAAGTATTCATAATAATTTTTCTAAAGATGCTTAGAGGGCTTTAAGAGAATACAGATGCAGTTTTACGATATAAGGGAAAAAATACATAAACAAAACAAAAAAACCAAGCAAAGGAAAAGAAAACATTAAAAAGCACCAAACAGAAAATTTGCAGCTGTAAAACATGACTGAAATGAAGAATTCATCAGAGATCTTCAAAAACAAACTTGCACAAGCAGAAGAAAGACTCAGTAAGCTATAAGAGATCAATAAAAATGATCCAATCAGGGGAGAAAAAAATTATCAAAAGGAAGAAAGACCCCTACAGGACTTATGAAACACCATTAAAGGAAATAATGTACATATCTTTGGAGTCCCAGGAGGAGAAGAGAGGAGAAATGATTAGAAAGCTTATTTAAAGAAATAATGGCTGAGAAATTTCCATACCTGGGGATAGATTTGATTATCTAAGTTCATGAAACTAAGGAGTCGCCCCAAAATTTCAGTAGAAAACCATCTTCTCCCAGGTACATAATGATAAAACTGTCTAAAAGCAAAGACAGGGAAAGAATTCTAAAAACAGCAAGAGAGACAAAAATTCTCTTGTACAAAGGAAACTCATAAGGCAATCACTGGATTTCTCGCCAAATACCGTAAAGGCCAGGAGAGAATAGAGAATAGAAAAACAATAGAAAAGATCAAAAATCTAAGAGCTGATTTTTGAAAAGATAAACAAACCTGACAACCTTTAGCTACGCTAAGTAAAAAGGAGAGAGGACTTAAATAAGTAAAATCAGGAATGAAAGAGGAGACATTAGAAATGATACCACATGAACACGATGGATGACAAGAGACTATGAACAATTACATGCTAAAAAATTTGGACAGCCTATAAGAAATGGTTAATTTTCTAGGAAAATACAATCTACCAGGACAGAAATCATGAAGACATAGAAAAATGTGAGCATAGCAGTAACAAGTAGAGTGATTGAATTGGTGATCAAAAACTTGCCAACACCGAAAAGCCCAGAACCAGGTGGCTTCACTGAAATTCTACCAAATATTTAAAGAAGAATTCATGCCAATCCTTCTCAAATTCTTTTAAAAAGTTGAAGAGAAAAAAACCACTCCATCTCACTTTATGGTGCCAGTATTATCTTGTTATCAAAGCCAGATAAAAACACTACAAGAAAACAAACTACAGAGCAATATCCCTGATTAATATAGATCCAAAAACTCCCAACAAAATGTTACCGATCCAATTCAACAGTACATTAAAAAGATTATATCCCATGATCAAGTGGGATTTATCACTGGAATACAAGGATGATTCAACACGCACAAATCAATAAAGGTGATACACCACATTAACAAAATTAATGATAAAAATCAAATGATTATCTTGACAGATACAGAAAGAACATTTGACAAAATACAAAAAGCCAAACTAATAGAAATAAAGAGTAAAGTGGTAGTAACCAAGGGCTGGGGAGTGAGGTAGATGGGCAGATATGGGTCAAAGGGTGCCAACTTCCAATTATATGATTTATAAGTTCTGAGGATCCAATGTACACCACATTGATTATAGCTGACAATGCTATATAATATACTTAGAAATTGCTAAGTGAGTCAATCTCAGATGTTCTCATCACAAAAAATCATTTTGCAATATATGTTTATCAAATCAACTCATTGAACACCCTAACCATGTTTTCTGTCAATGTTATCTCCACAAATTATATCTCAATAAATTTGAAATCAATAAAAACATTCTTATATGTTTCACATACTACTGCAATGGCATACTGACTGGGACAACCTATGAAAACAATCAATGTATAACCACATGAAATATGACTTTAATTAAAATATAACACACTCATATTTAGATTAGCAAAAATTCTTCAGGATTTAGTCTAATGAAGTTCACATATATCATCTAACTATAGAATCCTGAAGAGTGAGCTTAGATTTATCAGGTTCGGGGCATAGGCACTCAAGAGTTGAACCTATGCGCATACAGAGAAATCAAGAATTGAAACAATACCTTAGTCTGAGGATTAACGACAAGAAGTACTTTTTACACTTGAAAGAACAGAGAGAGAACTTGGAGGGCACGGATTTTCCCCGGTAGCACTGTCCAATAGAAATAAAATGCAAGCCACATATAAAACTTAAAATTTCCTAGTGGTCGCATTTTTAAAGTTAAATAATGCAGGTGAAATTAATTGTCATAATCTATTCCCTTTAACTCAATATACCTAAAATGTTATCATGTAAACATTTAATCCACACTAATATTCATTAGTGATATATTTTCCATTATACTTTCAAGCTAAGTCTTTGAAATCCTGTGTGTATACTACACTTAGAGCACATTCCAATAGGAACTACACATTTCAAGTGTCCAATAGCCATGTGTGGCTAATGTCTGCTATACTGGACATTACAGGTTTACATCAAAGTCTCTCAAACTTTTAGCGTTAATCAGAGTCAACTGGGAGGGTTGTTACAACACAAATTTTAGACCTTACTCCCAAGTGTTTCATTTACTACATATGGGGTGAGGCTTGAGAGTTTGCATTTCTAACAACTTTGCTATCGATGATGATGCTGGAACCTGCATTTTGAGAACAACTAATCTGGAAAATTCACTGAGATATTCACCTTACTCTATTCATGGAAATTTGATTTCTATAAATCAAAGATTCAGTTCATGGGCATACAAAATAAGTAATTTTTTAAACATTTATTGAACATGTATATTGTTCAGTGTGTTTTAAAAATATGTTACCTTTACATATACAATATCTTTTTTAAAAGGTTTTATTTATTTATTTATTTTTAGACAGTGGGGAAGGGAGGGAGAAAAAGGAGAGAAACATCAATGTGTGGCTGTCTCTCACACGCCCCCTACTGGGGACCCTGGCCTGCAACCCAGGCATGTACCCTGACTGGGAATCGAACCGGCAACCCTTCAGCTCACAGGCCAGCACTCAATCCACTGAGCCACTCCAGCCAGGGAAGCATATACAATATCTTACAACTAACTCACTGTGTTTTAAGGCAGAAAGAAAATATCACAGGAAAATGTACTTTACAAGCATAGTTGCTACATTTCTTTTTTAATTGCAGAAGATGGCATTATAGAATTAAGGACATTCACAAACAGAATATGATAAAACACTCTTGAAATCTATTTGAATTATATTTCAAGTGGCCTTATTGATTTAACAAAAAAGAAGCCTATGTCTTCTTGTTGTCGCAATTGTAGGTGGATTATACGGGCCATGGCTGTGATCACTTTGTAGTTGGCTGGATTGGAGATTCTCAATTGACCTGTGACATCTTTCCAGGCCAAAAAGTAGAGAGAGGGTGGAGACGGTAAGCCAGATAACCAACCACCTTGACCCCAAAGTCTCTTCTCTCACATTACATTGGGCAAAATTAGTCACCAATTTAACTGCAAGAGAGGTTAGGAACTGCAAATGCCCATGGATATAAGGGGTTACCCACAGTAGTCGGCTATACAAGTCAAAATCATTATTAGGAGAAGATTTCAATTTTGGAAATTATAAGTTTCAAGATAATGATAAACTATTTCAGCTTAAATTTAAGAGCTGTGCTGCCCAACTCAACATCTCAGCACAGGGAGTTTTTTTAGACAGTATTTGAAATTGTTATAATTATGATTATAATACAGTCTTCTGAGAGCAATTTTTGACCAGACAAATTTAATATTAATCACTCACAAGTGAGCTGCATAAAAATAAAACTGCATCAATGCGAGTCTCAGAAAAAAATATGAGAAGCCAGGAAGAGAACAAAATGTGAGCATAAAAAAGGACTATATGTTCTAAAATATCTAGAGATCAGGTCAGACATAACAATACCCCTTTGGACATGGAAGATAATAGACACACTGCTGAAAAACTACAAGATATTGAAACAGGTTCTGCATGAAAGGATCGTTACAAGCATAACTTTCAACTATATCAGGATGATATGCAATATGAGCACTGCCATTTTCACCAGCCTGTCCCCAAGTGCACAAGATGACAAATATGTTGGCTCATAAAGCAAATCTAAACATATTTTAAAAGTTTAAAGGCTTAGGACACAGCATGTATAAAGGACCCATGGAAAAAGCCAAAGGGGGGGTATGACGGAAGGTCGGAGGTGGAGGTGCACGGGGCAGGGGAAAGTGGTGGCAGGAAAATGGGGACAACAGTACTTGAACAACAATAAAAAAATTTTAAAAATATATAAAGTCTTAGGACATATGTCCTCTGATCAAATGGAATTAAAGTATAAGTCAATAAAAGTAAGATATCTAGAAAGTATACAATTGGTTTTTTAAGATCCAGTATCTAAACTATTCAAGAAAAAATAGAAATATGTCCATACAAGGTCTGTCCAGAAAAGGTCCGGCCATTGTTAATATAACAAGACAGCTTGTGGGACATTCATGTAACCTGGCAGCCAAGGAGAGTGGACTGGAACAGGCACGTGGGAACGATGACGACTTCACTGTACTAGTCAGTGGGGGTGGTAGACACCTTGAGTGAGCATGTGTACTGAGTGGCCGTCTCATTCAAAATGACTGAGCGAGTAGAGCAACAAATCTGCATTGGATTTGTAATGAAGCTTGAATATTCGTCTGTGGAAACTTTTTGAATGAGTCAGAAGACCACGGCTATGGGCAACTGGTGATTGGCAGCTTCATCATGACAATGTGCCTGCTCACACATCATGTCTCCTACATAGTTTTTCGGCGAAACACCAAATCACCCAGGTGACTCAGTGCCGCCACAGTCCAGATTTGGCACCCTGCCACTTCTGGCTTTTCCCAAAACTAAAATCACTTTTGAAAGGGAAGAGATGTCAGACCGTTGATGAGATTCAGAAAAGTATGATGCGGCAGCTAATGGTGATATATATATATATATATATATATATATATAGTTATAGTTATTATGTCCAAAAGGTATCCAGCCATGTAATATGAAAAACAGAGACATTTACTGACATATATGACCTATACCTAAGCATACATAATTAAATACACTGTTGGTGTTATTAATTTGAACATACTGTCACTGTTGTTAAATAAATGAAGAATAAGGAAAAAAGTGTTTATTTTACCTTCATTTATTCCTTTTTTAATGCTTTTCCTTATTTTATGTATATCCAAGTTTCTAACTTATATTATTTTCCTTCTCTTTAAAGAACTTCTTTTAACATTTCTTGCAAGGCAGGTGTACTGGCTACAAATTCCCCCACTCTCGAAGACTAATATTGCAGGGCACAGAATTTCAAGTTGATATTTATTTTCTCTCAACACTCTACATATTTCACTCTCCTTTCTTTTTGCTTGTATGGTTTCTGAGCAAGTGGGATATAATTCATACTTGTTCCTCTGTAGGAAAGGCATTTGCTCTCTCTGGCTTCTTTCAGGATTTTTCTTTATCTTTGATTTTCTGTTGTTTGAAAGCAATTTATTTAGCTATAGTTATGGGGGCATTTGGTGTTTTCTGAGCTTCTTGAGTCTGTCATGTGTTTAACATTAATTTGATGAAATTCTCAGTCATTATTGTTTCAAATATTTCCTCTGTTCCTTTCTCAATTTCTTATCCTTATGCTATTCCCACTTGTGTATGTTATACTCTTTGCAGTTGTCTCATAACCCTTGAATATCCCGCTCCGTTTTTTTTTTTTCTTTTCAGTCTTTGTTCTCTTTGCTTTTCAGTTTTCATGTTTCTCTTGCTATCTCATCAATCTCAGACATTCTTTCCTCAGTTTTGTCTAGTCTACTAATAAGCCTATCAAAGGCATTCTTAATTTCTGTTACAGTTTTTTTTTAATCTTTAGCATTTCCTTTTGGTTCTTTCTCAGGATTTCCCTTTTTCTGTTTCCATGGCCCATCTGTTCTTGAATGTCGTCCACTTTATCCGTTAGAGCCCTTGGCATAGCGATCATAGTTGTTTTAAATTCCTGGTCCGATAATTTCAACATCCCTGCCATGTCTGATTTTGGTGCTTGTTCTATCTCTTCATATTGTATTTCTTGCCTTTCCGTATGCTTTCTTATTTTTCTCTTGATAGACAGGCATGATGCATCAGGTAAAAGGAACGGGTATAAATGGGCCTTTAGTAGATTTGTGGTGAGGTGTAGGGGGAGACTAGAAGCATGCTGTGATTAGGTCTCAGTCTTTCCGTGAGCCTATGCCTGTGGACTTCGCGAGTGTTTCTCAGTTTTTTCTCCTCCCTTAGGTGAGACAGCATGCACTGGACATGGGAACTAGGTGACCTAAGCAGGAGAAAAAGTACAGCTTCTGACATAGTGTTAAGGGGTCTTCATTATCAACAAGTTGAAATTATTCTTGGAACACTAGACATCATAAACCAAACACTATATTGTACCATGAAAATTCCTTAAGCTTCTCAAATACTGAGTTTTAGTACAGTCATGAGTAGATGTTTTGGTGATTATTTAGAGGCTATTTTTTATACACCACATAATAGTTTCTTTTTCTGTAAAAAGATCGCCCCTGTCACAAAACCAAATGCTTGACTCTCGGTATGCTTTTAGAAGGGAACCCACTGTTTTTACGACTTTTCCTACCCTCTTTACCTCTTCCCTTCACCCAAAGCCTTTCCCAAAATTCATCAGCAAACATTTTCGAGGCCTGTGAAGCTGCACAGCCAACTTGTTTTTAAACTTAAATTCCATTGTAAGTGTAGCATCTCCGTCCCCTTACTCAGGTGTCTTGGTTTCCAGTGTATTATTTGATCCTTATCTTTGTTCAGGTAGAAATAGGAATCGGTCATTTTGAATTGAAAATCTCTCCTATAAAGGGGGTTGTCTGATACAAAAAGAAGCAATGGTTCTAAACATTTCCATCTTCAGTTTAAAAATATCTATGACTCTTATAGACCCAAAAGCAGGAGAGTCTTCTTTTCTGTCATTTCCCTTTTGCTTTCGTATGACCACGTTTTCAATATCAATCACTTGGGAAAGAAGTGAGCTGCTATTGTTTCAGTTTTGCTTGTCTACTTAGCATTTCTTTTTGAGTCTCGAGATTTATGGAACAATAAATGTCATTTAATGTTGTATAGTATATTGAATTCCTCACTGGGTTTTAGAAGTGGGGTAAAAATAATTAAAAGCTCATCAAATCTGAAATTACACCAACTGGTGTAGAGCCTAAGTAAAACGAGTTAAATTCTGGCACCAGCAAATTTGCTACTGTGTTTTTTTCATAGTAGGATGTATACATCTCAGTGTAATAAAAGTGTTCTGTTTTGCAAGAAATAGAAATAAAAAAAAATAAAGTGCTCTGGAGTTGGGAATTTCCCTTCCCGCAGGTCTGTGAGGCTCTGATGAGGCTCTGATATTACTCCAGCAAGTTAGGATCTGATTAATGAATTTCCCTGGAAAGCAGGGCTTGTGAAGAGCGCCGGAGTGTTCTGGCATATTCCAAAATGGCTCCTTTCCCCTCCCACTGCCAGAAGCAGGTGGCAATCTTTCCCTGATACTTGCTGTGGGAACCTGCTCAAGCTCCGGCGGATAAATCTCACAATTACGGTGGGCTCCGCTCGTGGGTGGGTTTCCCCTCAGAGTTGTCCGCACTGAGCCTCTAGCAATTTGTCATTTACAGGTCAAATCGCCCTTCCCTGGCACTGGCTCCGAGGGCGGCTTCTGCTCTAGAGTCTCCGCTCCGGGCGGCCGCGGCTCAGTCCATTGCTCGCTTGTCTCTCCGATCGTGGGGCAGCTGGGCGCCCGGTGTCCTCCCCTCTCTAATGAATGTAAGAAGGCTTGTTGATTTTTCAGTCCCTTCCACTCGTTAGGATGGAGTGGTGATTTCCAAGCCCCTTACATGTGCAACAGGAAACCCTCCTCTTGTTTTTAGGTAAGTCTGAAAGGTAGGCTAAAGTATAAATCTTGATGGTTGAAAGATGATAGTGGGGAGTGTTTCTTACCTGTTCTCCGGTGGGCACTGATATTTTTGCAACCCCTTTAGCTATAACTTGCATTGAGGCAGGGTGATGTTTAACTATAAAACATTTATTTGAAGAAAAATTCTTAGAGTCTTATTTTAAACCCGTGTATTCCTTAACAATAAAAACACTGTACATTACATTAATAAGTAATGACCATTTAAATATCACCAGTTACCAAAGGAAGTAACAATGGTAAATTAAACTTAGTTAAATTTAATGGCAAATTTAACTAAGGAAGTATTTATTATCCAATTAAAAAAAGACGTCAAAGTCATCTATGTTTTGTGAAATCAAACTAAAACTAGACCATAGGGGTTCTGGGTATTATAGTAAGTACTCTAACCTGATATTTCATTGTCTATACTGTGGTAAATGTGCTTCGATTCAGTTACTTTAAAGAGTGCAAAAACTCAAAGATATCAAACTGGTGGTACTGCCTCAGCTGAAGAGTACATGCTTATGATTTTGTAATATTTTGTCATAAAAAAGGGTGTTATTTGTGCCGGCCTCTGTACATTGCACATTAACTATATCCTGTTTTCTTCCCTTTTCCTGTCTTTTTAAAGGAGAAAATAAATGGTCCATTTTTTTTCAGATTTTCTGTTCTTTTTCTGATCACTACTAAAGATGCTGAAGTTAGGTTATTCTGAGAATCAACTGTATTTCAAGTTCAATTATTTAACCAAATTATTTTTTTCTGTCACTCAGAGAACAACCCAAAATGAGCCATTCAAATAACCAGTAACAACATAATGGCCCTGGAAACCTAATTGGCACATTGCTCAGACTTTTTTTAAAAATGCATGTGGAGAGCTTCTGTGACTTTTTACCTTTCTTTCCTTCTTTTTTTTTTTTTTTGGTTATAAGATTCATACACGGCACCTATAAAATATATATATTTGGGGCACATATATGCATGACAGCCTCCTTTTACTCACTAATACTTGAAGAGTAAGGTTCATTTTTACTGAAAATATTATATGTTTATATAAGTGTCATTTCAGATGTCATTTTGCAAAATCCCTGTTGAAGTATTGAGAATTCTTTCTAAGACTAGTGTAATTTTTTATTATAACTATTTAACAACTATATGTTTTCTTGACATGACTAGGCATGACGTGCTAAAATTTTTACTCTTTAATAAACAATGTATAAGTAAGATAAAATTACTTTTATTATAGAGGAAACAAAATTTCTCCAGTGAATGCAAATTAACAGACACATAAAAAACTACTTTCCTTGACAAACTTAACTATTTACTAAATTACTATTTAGTATTTAATTTCAGTACACAAATTAGGAACACAAACAAGCCCTTGTCTGGTTCTATATCAACATAAATATTCATCCACAATTTAAATGTAGATAATTATTCAATTCACACTACAAATCAATCTGTATCTTGGAGACAAATACAATCAGATACGCAATTTGCTCCTCAACTCCTAGCACATGTTCAGAAATGGAGTTACCTTTTTAAAATAAAATTAGTTTCTTAAGCCAAATAATACTATATCTGAACCTAAAGTCGTCAAATGCTATTGGCCTTCATCCCCATTCTGTGCACTCACATAAACAAACATATGCACAAACTAGTTGTTTATATGTGAAGTATTTTTTTTTCAATTTGTTGTCGATGTATTTTTCAGAATAGAAAGTAAAATGTTGAATTGGTAGTTTAAAGAACACGCGTGTCATCCACCTACCTCTGCTCCACCCCCACCATCCGCATGAACCCAGCTCTAGTTTTGGGAATGTGAAAACAAGGTGAAACTGATTTCATATCAAAATTCAACACATCGACCACCCCGAACAACACAAGTAGGTCATGTCCAAGCATTTACTTATCTTGTCAAGTCATGTGACCAACGAAGCTTCTGAAATGTCTACTTAGCAATTTAGGGAAAACAGAAGGAAGAACAATCAGGCATCTTTCTATCTCCTGGTAGGCAGAAGAACTTTCTCTGCCCCCCAAAATCCCCAGAACCTGTGAATGTATGAGCTTAATTGGCAAAAAGGATTTTAACGACTTTAAAGGACCTTGAGATGGGGAGCTTATCCTGGCTTATTCCAGTGGGCTCAGTGTAATCGCACCATCCTTAAGGTAGAAATGGACATTTGAAGAGTGGGGCCAGAGACATGCAACAGTGGAAGCAGGGGCAGGAGAGATTTGAAATGTGAGAGACTCCGCCCACTTTTACAGCCCTGAAGATGCAAGAAGGGGACCACTAGCCAAGGAGTATGGTCAGCCTCCAGGTGCTGAGAATGACCTTTATCTGACAACCAACAGGCAAAAGAAGACCTGAGTTCTGCATTCACAAGGAGCCGAATTCTGCCAACGACCTTAATGAACAAGGAACTGGATTGTCCCTTTAGAGCTACCATGAAAGAATGCAGCCATGTATATGCATAGATTTCAGATTTCAGCCTGATGAGACCTGCGCCAGACTTTCAAGCTACCCAAGTGTAAGATAATAAAATTGTGTTGTTTTAAGTCTCTAAATTGGTGGCAGCAATAGAAAACTAGTCCGCTCGTCTTACAAATAATTTCTGCAAAAGACTTTTATTGGAGTGATGTTACTTTAAAACAAGAAAGGACTTGTGAGTTTCAGATAAAGGCTCTTAAATAAGTTCTATTATTTTAGAATATTCTGGAATACCATTCGAAAACAATGCCTTGTTTCAACAGATAAAATTTATTTTCACTTTTAGTCATCCTAGATTTAAAACAGCCTTAGTCATGGGGCTTCTCTGCAATTCCAAAAAAATATACAAAATGAGCTGCTCTTGTTTCTGTGCCACTTTAACTAGATGCTCCATGTGCAAGATAAACAGTAATGCTTCAGATTTATTGTTATACTCAGCCTTTCCCTTCACAATCTTTGCCAGATTGCCGTGGTAATGGCACTTTTTCATAAGCAACAGGATGTCTGCAACATTGATTATTGAGTGGTTCTATAATTCCCAGTGCTCACACTTTGTGATCACAGGACTTTGAGCACCATAAACTAACTACAGTACTCATTCATAATCAAGGGAAGGATGTAATTTTTTGTCCTAAAAAAAAAAAATCACAACCTACCATTTCCTTGTCTATTTCTGCAACAATGGCTCAGAGTGCAAAGCAATACGATTTAGAGTCGGTCAAAACAATCCTTTTCTTTTTGGGGAAAAAAAACCTCAAAAGTAATCAAAGTTGATTAAGAAAAAGAAAAGTATTTCAGTTAGATGTTTTATGCTCTATCCTTGACTGAAAACCTGTTCCCACTAGGAATGGGCCTTCTACTGTCTTCGTTTATGTCAAATGCGTATATTTTTTAATTTGTTTGTGTTTTCATATCACTTTGTAATTCACTTATGTCATTTATA
Source organism: Mormoops blainvillei (assembly GCA_004026545.1). Lineage (NCBI taxonomy): Eukaryota > Metazoa > Chordata > Mammalia > Chiroptera > Mormoopidae > Mormoops > Mormoops blainvillei. Next base: position 73,905 of record PVJD01005030.1, read on the forward strand.
TCAGTTTCTTTACATTATAAACTTTTGGCTGTCTGACCTCCTAATTTTGTTAGTACTTGAATTAATTTGCCTTTCTGTCTCCTAAAGCCCCAAGCTTATTAAATGACAAAAAAAAAAAAAAAAGTCCTCAATAGAGATACTTGTTAACTTGAATCCTTGCCCCCAAAAGGTTATAATCCAAGAGAAGTACCTTAAATTAAAAGACAGCATTTCATAATGATAAAAACCATAGTGAGAGGTGTTAAACAAACTCAAAATACAGATGCTATTAATCCACGGTACAGATGATTAGAAAGGGCTTCTTGAGAAATGCAGGTTGACAGGTCATCACTCTAAGAAGGACAAAAGGAAAAAAAGGTTAAGAGGCTAGGTAGGGAGATCCAGGAGACAAACCTTTGTTGAGGGCTGCCAGAGAGCATAATTGTGTACTTCGGAAGGCAAAGGGAGCGAGAAGATAGAAAATCCTAGAATACTTAATTGATCACAAGATATCTGAGAAACGAAATTGATGTTTCTGAACAAGAGTGGAAGAAAAGAGATTAACATTTATTCAGCAGTTACTATAAGACAAGCACTGTGATACTTATGTTTTTCCCTTTAAATTCTAACAGCAGACTAAGAAAGAATATTATCTCTATTTTATTAAAAATGACAAACTAAGACTCACAGAAATTGAAGTTGTATAAGCAGTAAATAGCAGGGTTTAAACCTGGGACTGCCTGAGGCCAACGTGTGTCCAATTTTCTACAGTCTGGGGAGATAGGACCGCCCCCCCACCCCCACCCCCACCCCTACCCCCGGCCTTAAAATATTCTCAAGTGAGCTATGACTTTGTAGAACAGCAAGAAAGATGGTTGAATTTGTTCATCACATAAACTTATTCCACAATGAAAGTGAAGAGGACCAAAGTTTTGCCACCCAAAAATGTTCCTTTTGAGATACTGGTTTTAAGCTGGTCATTAAGAAATAAGAGTGTCAGAAAGAGCCTTTACCCTCCCTGCTTTCCTGCCCAAGGGGATCAGAAGGAAAAGCCTGCCTCCGGGAAGGGAATCTTAGCATATTCAACTTAGAATTGTGGGTTAAATGTGGTAAAAAGGAAGAACCTCTGCAAAAAACCTGTTCGGCTGGTTTGACGCCTTTGTCCCATTGTTTCTGGATTCCTAGCTGGAATTTGTTTGCCAAGCATTCCACTCTTTCTTGTTTACCTGTAAATTGCCTTCTTCCTCTTTGAAATCTTAGATCCCTTCCCCCTTCCTCCTTTGCCAAAAATGGCACATAAACCTCAACTGCCCAATGCCTCTTTGAGTGACATTCTTATGGATCCCTGAACGTACATTTATATAATAGATTTTGGATATTTTCACCTGTGCTCTGTTAATTTTATTATTAGCCCAGGTAAAAATTGTAAAAGATGGTAGGAAAACTATTTTTTTACATCCCCATGAAACTCTTAATTCCCTTTTAACAGTCTCTTAAAATCAAGTGACGAATTTTTGTTTTATTTTCAACTTGATGTTACGGAAAAATGAAACGACCAGACACTGAGGGGTTAGGAGCACGATCTTTACTTACGTGCACGGGCCCAGAGGAGACAAACTCCAAATTCTGAGCCCAGAACAATAGCCCCGCATTCCTTTTATGCTGGGCCAAGTGGGGGAGGGTATTGGGAGGCGTAGTATAGATTTGGCGTGAAAAGGGTTTACAGAGGTGGGAGAGAAGCATTTACATCATAAGTCAGGGCAATTAGCATTTCATCTTTGGTATCAGCCTTGATTCCCTCTACATTGATGCCATTTTTTATGTGACTATTTTAATCTCTGGCTAATTTTATGACACACCGAGTCTGCACATGCAAGGACATAGGCCTTGCGTCAAGACATCCTGCATCACTGATATCGATCTTCAATTTTGGAAGATTCCACTTTTGCTAAGTATGTTTTTCTCAGTGGTGGAGTTTACCTATTTGGGGAGATCTCCAGATCTAGTTGTTTTATTTAATCTTCATATGATAGAAAGCAATGAACTCCATATCACCAGGAGTTTTCAGATTTGAATTTCTCTATAAGGTTATTTTGAAGTTTGGACAAAATGACCACTAATGTTCTAAGATTCATCATTACACATGAACATGCCTTAAACTACTAACTAGTTAAATAACTGAAAATGACAAAGGGAAGACAATTTTGATCATTCTAAGTTATCAAAGTACCAAAACAAAATGTCTAATAATCATTACTATTGAAACTGATAGTTCAGACTGTTGTATACACTGCAGCAGAGTTTAAAATGTAAACTTTTCTGGAAATCTATAGTCTCGCCCTTAAAAAAAATTTCATAGCCATTGATGCATAAACTCACAGGCTAGACCTAAATAAATAAACAGACATATAGGCAAAATTATATTATGGTATTGATTGCAGCAAAAATTGAAGTATTTTTTAAAATGCAGACACGCTGACCAAATTAGGAATGCTAAATATATTTTTTCCACAAATGGATATTATATTTTACAAACATAAAAATTTGTATATTACTTATTATTATTATAATATTAGAAAAAATACAGAATATGGTTAAGACAGTCCATAAGAAAAATGACTAGGAAGAAATTCTTAAAAATATTAATATGAATTAACTCAGAAATGATGGCTGATGAGTGATTTTTAAATTTCCTTTCTAACTTTTTCAGCTATCAACAATGAATAGACATTACATTTACCAAAGCAAAACACTTATTGTCAGTTCAGCATGCCAATTTACCTATGACTCTGACAGATACAAAGGATTTATTGATTTACTTCCTTTTTCACATAGCACACTTATGATTTCTCTTAGAATTTTTAAATTACCACATATTATTCCCAACCAAGGGAATAATTCAAATTGGGTTTGGACACAACCCTTTCCAATCTTCGTATGATGGTTAATTTTATGTGTCAACTTGACCGGCCGTGGGGTGAGGACACGCATAATGAGTAGAGGAAGTGGTTACAAATATCAGCTACAATTATGTGACCACTTACAGACAGGAATGTAATTGTCATGAGTATTTCCTACTGATTTTGGTATAAATATGTATGTATACGTCTTTGTTTTCATGTTTTTGTTTTCTTCACTGTTCCCTTATCATGTAACATAGGATGTATTAATTTTGCATTTTTGTATTTAATATTGTTAATTTAGCAAATACTATTTAATTATGGGATATCAAGGAAAAGAGTGAATATCACTCAAAGACTTCGCCTCCTCTTCTGGGGAAGGGGTAAGTAAATTTTCAGTTGTACACAAGATAGTTGTATCATGTTAGGCAGAACTATGACCTTGTTATTGTCTTTATTTGGAGATAACTGGTTTAAGGAGTTGCATATATGGGCTAAATGAACAAGGGGTAGACTAGTGATGGTTAGTTTTACCTGTCAAATGCAATGGTGATACAGTACTCAGGTTAAACTTTATTTTTGGATGTGTCCAGAGGGGCTGTTTCAGGATTAGATTAGGTATGAATTAGTGAGCTCAATAAGTTGGCCTCTCCAACGTGGTTGGCATTACCCCCCCTGAGGGCCTGAACAGAACAAAAGGATCAGAAAGGAGGAATTCTTCCCTTTTTTTCTTCCACACTGAACTGGCACATCTCACTCAGATCTCTGACCCTCCCACAGGCTGAACTGTGTCATCAGCTTTGTTGGTCTCTGACTTGCATGACTTGCATATGACAAATTACGTGTCTTCTCAGCCTCCACAATCGCACCAGCCAATTCGTTATATCCTCCTTGTTCTCTTTCTCTGGCGGAACCTGACCAATGCATTTGGTTCTGAAATTATATAACTTTTTATTTGCATGTGGGGGTGGGGGCAATACATGGCTCTGCCCACCCGTGAGGAGGGTTGGCCAGGGGGCTCCTGGCCAGAAGTGTATTGATTTGGGAATGGATTGTAACTCCCTCCTTATCTCGTTTTGGGAGCAGCTTCTTGTGCTGTGACCGCTTCTTGACCTTTTCCTCCCGCATATACACACTGAAGTAATAGTAGCTCCGGGCCACACGTAGCTTTGTGCAACCGGGACTCCTGCTGCCTTTGTCTGGGACCCCTTATAATGAGCCTCAGCCTGGAGGAGGTGCCATCTCTCTCTCACCAGCCTGCCACCCTTGGTGCACTCCCCTGTACTGTGAGTAAGAAGCAGCATGTCCACGTCTGCTAGGCCTCCAGGTGGTTTTTTCGGAATATCACGAACACTGAAGCAGCTCCCCAGTCTGGGGCTCCTGCCCTACAATTGGTGTTACAAACAGGATATTTCAGAAAATAGCCCTGTCGGGTAGACGGCCTGTGATCATACGCGGGTGGGGGAGGCCAGGGGGAAACGCCGGAAATAACGGAGGCAGGAGGAATCCCGAGGTGGTGTACCAGTATAGGGGGGATGCCCCCAATGCTCCTGCGGGCCTTACGGGGGACCTGTGTGGGGAAAATGGAAGAAGCAGCCAAAGCAAATATATGGCAGTTAGAGGGTGACCTTAATTTAGAGAGAAAAATAAGGAGATGAGATTCCAAGCAAGTCCCAGTCCCTTCTTGAAATTTTGCCTTTGCTTTAGATTTGGTTTTTGTTTTTGCTTTGGAAAGGAGAGGCTTAGGTTGCATTTTCGACTAATTAGAATTGTTTTGTTAAAGGTCTAGTAAGCGGGGTAAGATTTATGAAATGTATTCATGAATTTGTTAATCTAAAGAATGCTAATTACATATGGTTAAGTTGGGGAAAAATATATAGCTTTAGTAATAAAAGGTGTAAATTATGGCAATGTGTTTTCAAGGAAATAAAATTAAAAGTAGATTGTTCTAATTTCTGGAGGAGTTAAAAGAGGCTAGGAAAGTTGCAAAAGGATTGTCCAGAGGGAATAAGTAAAAAGACAAGCAAATGAGAACATCTTGTGCTTTCTCTACCCAAATTAGTAAGTCACATTGTGTGTATAGTCTTTATGTGTTCAGTGTACATGTGTATGGTCTTTATGTGATATGTGTTTGTCTGTGTATTACATGTGGTATGTTTTCTGCCTCCGGATGTTACAATTAGGGTGTAATATTTTATTGGCCTAAAGAAATTAAACACTTATATAAATTAAGCAGGATCCTGTGGTCTGGAAAAATCATTTGATGTGAAAACCAGTTTCAAGTTTAATTAATGTCTTTTGAAGTTATTTCTATAAAAAATGTGTTGTTCACAAAAGGTTTATGTTATGCTCTTTGGTTAAGTTTGTTTGACAGCCTTGCCAAAGTTTAAATTTTAAGAGAGTTTTTTAACTGAGAAATGACTTTGAGTTTTTCCAATGGGCCCCTGGAATACCCCAAGGACTTGTTCTCCCTCTTTTATAAAAGAGAAGCTTTGGAACTAATTAGGCCTATTTAGCATGCTTAAAGTACTTGGGAAGCTTTGTCAAATAAAGAAATAATAAGTATGTTCTATTTGTATGCACTTATTTTTATGTTCTAGAGATTATATAAATTCTGATATACTTTCATTTGTAATTTTTGCTGTTATCTTAAGAGGTTGTTGCAGGAAGCAAATTCTTTTGTCAATTGCATTATACGCAAATCTGTACCCGTGTCATTTGAAGTCCTGTCATTTATAAACGGTCATTGTTCTGCGTTATTGCATTTGCAAAAATATATTGTCTTGGGAGGGGTTCATGAAGGGGACTCTTGACTTATTTTGGATTGCATATTTCTGAGGATGAATTTTTGGATCATACCTTTGAACTGAGTGAAGATTGCTTGAGTTCTGTGAAATGACTGGGTTTATAGAGGTGCTTGCAGATGATCAGGATAAAGAGAAATGAGTATGGGACATAATAAACTGAAGATAATTACAGCTTTTATAACTTCTTATTAAAAGTATTGCTAATTTTTAATCATTTGTTTTTCGGACATAAGAAAACCTTCTGTTTCTTAAAGCAATTTGGTAAAGTATTCACTGATGAGCAATATTGAGGCATTTATATTTTTCTCCCTGCCTGATTCCTCTGGAATTTGGAAGTTCTTAATGGGTATTATTCTTTCCATCGCAATATGTTTGCATAAATCCAATAGTAATCTGATATCTTCATAACAAGACACATAAAGCCAGTTTCCAATGTGATTGTATTCACCAAGGCGGACTGGAATGCCATGCCCGAAGGAGGCATGCCTGGACTCTGGTCGTTACCAGAAAGCCTTGAGGAACTGAGACTGGCTTTTGAGGCCACTAAAAGCCCACTAGAGAAATGGCGTCATACCATGCTTGGTTGTGTGGTTCACGGCAGTCTTCCCAGGTAAGGAGTGAAGGTTGCTTTCTTGAAAGATGACAAGGAGGAACCTCAAGGCACTACAGGAGCCCCAAGGACGTGAGGATGTAGGTGCTATAGGCGAAGCCTGATGACAGGTGTGTGCGGTTCAACTTCTGTGCGCTGGAGGGCTGACTGAAGCTCAGTCTAAAAGTTCCTTGTGTAAGTTCCAGCGAAGCCCTCTGACAGAGCCTGTATGATCAACTGCTATTCCTGTTGTGTTTATGCAAATAATGAGGCCAAATTTATACTGGACTTAATGCAATAAACGAATTGGTCTTGATTTGGCTCTTTGATAAAAATGAGGGTGATTTTTAGGAGAAAAATTATGTTTCAATAACATCTCATACACAATGATGGAAATTAATTCAGTGTGTTGTCCGTACAAAGTTTTATTTCTCACCTATGACCTAGACTGGATCCTGAATATTTCCACTTTTCTTTCAAACTAGTATTTCATTTTTCCTTCATTCTTGGATTTAGAATTATTGAGAATTGCTGATGCAGTATCAAAATACAGAATTTACCTGAGCACCCGATATTACCAGAGACATTTAACCTACAGATAAAGAGGATCTATCAGATTGTCGCTGCGTAATTTCATTCCAGCGAAATCCTTGTATTTGTAAATCTTCACATTTGACATTCTTGCAGATTCAGAAACTGGTTTATGATTTGCTGTGCTCGTTAACCTTTGTGTTCTTTCTGTTTTCATAGAATGTATACTATGACCTTGTTTGCCTGGTTTTTCTGTCAAATTGTTGGGGGTTGTCTGGTTGGATTCTGTGGCAACAATACCTCACCTCAATGGGAGGGAATGATGGATGCTGTGAACAACCATTCAGACTGTTGGGTCTGCACAGAGTTCCCAACCTTGGCCTCTGCTGGCCTACCACAGCGGATTCACCCTTCAACCCGGACACACTGGGATTGGCCGCAAGGCTAAAAGGCTTCTGATCCTCTAAACAGACGTGTGAGATGGTGCTTTCCCTCATGTGAAAGCAGGCTAACCACACCAAGCCATAGCTCACGTACACAGTTTGGGATGGTGTGGGATGGCTGTCAGCATTACAGGCAGAAGTACAACAGACCGTACCCATATGTATTAAATACAGGAATGGGAGTATAAGTGAAACTGTGCAACTCATGGGGCGGATGCTGGCAACTCTGTGCAAGAATATTACTGCTACAGACTATTGGTGGTGTTCCTTCCTCCTGAGTCTCTTTGGCTTCTGTGTTGCACTTTTAGTCTTAGGGTGTAGCCTTTACTGTATCTGCGGTATATGGATGCCAACATGCTCACCACATAGGCACCCTACCAGAAGAATTAATGCGAAGAACGCGAGGTGGAAGAGCAATGTTGGGGTGGAGTGTGAGGTCAATATATGGCTCTCCCACCCCCTGTGACAAGGGCTAGTCAGGGGACCCCCAGCAAGAAGGATTATGTATTGTTTTGGGAATGGATTGTAACCCCTCCCCCCCTTATCTCCTTCTGGGAGCAGCTTCTTGTCCTGTGACCGCTTCTTGACCTTTTCCTCTTGCATGTACCCACTGGTGTAACGTAGCTCCTGGCCACACGTAGCTTTTTGCAACCTGACCCGTGCTGCCCTTGTCTGGGACCCATTACAACAAGCCTCAGACTGGGGGAGGTGCGGTCTCTCTCGCACTGACCCGCCACCATTGGTGCCTTCCCGTGTAATGTGAGTAATAAACAGCATGTCCACATCTGCTAGTCCTCCAGGTGGTTTCTGGGAATATCATGAACACTTAAGCACCTCCCCAGCTTGGGGGTCCTGTGCTATAGCATGTCATTTAAAAAATCATATTCATTCTATATAGAACAAATTTTACTAATTTTAAGCATTCAGTTTGATGAGTTCTGCCAAAATGTATGCTACTTTACTTGTGCTTGCTTGATTTTGTGCCAAGTTTAAAGTTAGGGTGTGAATAACAACCTCCCCCATTATTACAAGTACAACATCGGAACCCTCAAAATCCCATATTAGAAAATATTCCTGTTCCTTCATCTCTTATATTTTCTTAACTTCCTTGAAATGTTTACCTATCTTCTTAAGATTTCCAATATTGTTTGAACTCAAGTCCTATTTTTTCCTTAGGCACCCATAGCAGGTACTCAGACTGGCATGAACAGCATAGGAACAATATATAGGCCTGGTATGGAAGGTCATAAAGACAGAAAGCCCCAGGTGCCTAGCAAGGGACAATTATAAGGTGGGATCTCACCCCCGCGGTGACATTTTCTCCCTAGCATATCGCTGGCTGTGTGGTTTAGACCCCCCGACCTTTCATACTACTAGTCATATGGTAGACCCCCTTAGAGGAGACAGGAGAAGGTTGGAGAACAGTCTCATACAGCTCCCATGCAAGCCCTTCCGCAGCCACTCCCTTAAGCATCGAGCCCTAGAGATCACATCTAGGCCTCAGTTAGGTTTTAGCTCCAGGCCCAGAAAAGCAGCAAGGTCAGGCAGGGCGACACCATGGCTGACATCAGGACCACCTGTCCTGACGCCAGCCAAGCAGTAGAGACCATAACCCTGCAAGGAAACACCTGGAAAGCTGATGAATATTCTACTGAGATCCTTCCCAGAGACCTCCAGATAAAAGCCCTCAAGACAAAGTTCTCAGCCCAGCTCTTGCTCTCTGTAGAGCATGCCCACACTTTTACCCCTGTCTTTCCACCGGGCACGTTCCCTCTGCCTTTCTTTTTCCTAAGCTCCGAAGGCCCTTCTTTTGCCTCTGCAACTCGTTTCCTGAGCCTGTGCAGCTGTAGCTGGATCACCCTTTGTACCTCTGTGACTTTCTAAATAAACTTTCTCTTAATGATTTGAGTTTCTTGGCTCTGAATTCTGTCTTTGCTCAACTCAAGTACTGAGGGTGCTGAACCGAGGTCCGGTAACATTCTGGTGGTGTATCGCTGCTAACGACCCCTGCAGATGTAGCTTGATAAACCTACTCTCCACATTGAAACTGAAGATCTACAGGTGACATCAGCAGTTAGTTACTTTGGAAGGAAATACCTGGGAGCCTATGGTAAAGCTAAGGGGCCTAGATAATCAGTGATATTTCCCCAGAGGTGGCATAGCCACATTGCAGTTAAAAAAGAAATGAATCTGCTATATTCAGTTATTTTTAGGCTCTATGCGGTCAGTCTCCATCTGTTAAACAAAAATTTTCACTTCCGAGGCTGAAAGGCTTTTCTTTTTAAAGGGTTTATTAAGCCATTGCTAGCGAAACAAAGCAAAAAGAAGGCTGGTATGGGGGCATGGAGTCTAAAACTCAGGCAGCATGGCTAGGTAGACAACAGGTCAATGGTCCCAGATGTTTGCAAGTGTTTTTACGCATCAAGTAGAGAGGAGAAAGCTGTAAGCCCTTCTAAAAGGATTTACATTAGCTCTAGTCAACGGGGACGGGCCAGTTCTGGGACAGGGAAAACGGAGTCCACAAGGAAGACGCTCATGCCCCTGAGGATCAGCTGTGGGCAACGGATCGAGAAATTCATGTGTCAATAAGAAGCAGGGGCTCTTGGCTCTGTAGCACCTGGCTGTGCTCTCTTGGGTAAATAGCTGCCTGGAAATTAATTCTAAACTCCAGCAGATATACAGGCATGTGAACAGTCTTTTGTCAGAGCTGGTCCACAGCTATTAACAGGCCAACTGTTCTGTCTCTTTCTCTCACTCTTTAGCTGCTCTAATTTTAATTTAGAACATCTCAGAATTTTCTTCTTGCCACATCTAACCAATGTCATCATAACCCACCTCCAACTCACAAAATCTGAATGGTCAAGTATGGAGACGGTATAAGACAAACCAGAAACTGAGAAGCCAAAGTTAGAAAGCAGAAGTCACCATGAAAATAAATGCTTCTTTGCAATTCCAGAAATCTTCAGGGAAGTTTGGGGCTTACATGGAGTATTGAATGGGAACTGAAGCAATTTTACTGAGATGGCAAGACAGAGATTTGAAAAATGGGCCCTTTACCAGCCTGAGAATTTGTGAAAAGACCTGGAGCAGAGGTTATATAAGTATTTTGCTGAGACTTTCAAAAATAAAACCAAGGAGACTGAGAGTATAACATACAATAAGATTGAAGTAAAAAAAAAAAACTGTTTAGAAACTTAAAAAGAAATATAGTTTACATAGATCTCGAAAAAGAATTGGATTCAGCACAGCAGGACAGTCACAGGGTTTCCTGAGCACACAGGTATATGAGAGAAAATAAGGGGGAGGTAGTGGTTCAGTCCAATAAAGTAGAATTAATTTCGATGCTGAAGCCTTAAAGAAATTTTATTTAGAAAGATTTTTATTATAGCAATATATTTAATGTAATATCTTTGAGGGTCACCTTAACCCCTAGATTCTGAAGCCTTGAACCGCTCCAAGCATTGCATTGTAATCTATGCTACTTTTCAGGAATAAATCTAAATTTCCATTTCTGTAAACTGGGACTAATAATAGTGTTTGCCACAGAGAAATTTTATGAGGATTAAGGGCTTTAATGCATGTAAAGCACTTAATACAGTGCCTGAGAGATTAAGTGCTAAAGAAAGGAACATAGTCTCTGTTATACTCACAAAAAAAATCCTCTGTTGTTGCTATTTTTGTTAATATTGGCAGTGATCTCATTTGCCAATACAAGTCACCTTAGAAATTTACATTGAGATGCTCATTATCTATGGGTGGCAAAGAGTTAAATTAAAGGAACTGGCAAAGCTTTGCCTGGAGCAATACATGAAAATCACCTCTCCCTACCTCCTGTCTTTTATAGGCTTCTGCCAAGGTCAGATCTCTGGCTTTTATTTTGGGGTCCTAGAATGTTTGATCTGGAATCAAATTTAAAACTAATCCAGGGCAAGGCCAACACCTTAAAAAGCAGGAAACCTGCCTGAGTGTCTGGGTGGCTGCTCTAAGGTCAGTTAACAGAAGATTTGGGACCAAAACAAAAAACAAACAAAAAAACCCCTCCAATATTATAAGTGAATTTCAATAACTATTCAACCAGATGACAAGATAACATTACTGGGAATTCAAAGACACCAGTAACTTTGAGGACGTTTTGGTGCCTATAAATAAGGCTGTAGCCTGCAGGTATCTCACCTTCTTGACACGAAAACTTCTTATCCCCACACCTCGAAGCTACAAAGAACAGGAAGTTCTTTCTGAAAAAGCCACCTGTTCAACACCTTATAAATCAATGTCTTTTTGTCTCTTGCCTTTCTGTTTTCTCCCCATCATCAGGCACACGCTGACATCAGTACTTAAATGACACTTCATTATATGTATTTAAATAATATTTTTATCTCCATTTTTGGGATGCTGATTACTACAACATTTTTGTTCAAATGAAATACTGGAATTGCAGACCCTGAGAAGAAAGATTCATTTGATGTGAACCCCAAGAAGGAATTTAGCTGCTGAGATGGACTTCCCGTGGTCCACTGAGAGCCCAAATTTTATAGTCAGAGCCTAGCGGCCATTTGCTGACTGGCCTCTCCAGTACTCTGTACACGCGGAAGCATTTCAGATTGAACTGTCAGCTTCCTGCATTATGTCCTGTTTTTTTTACTTTCTGCGTCAACCACTGCAGGAAATCCTGGTTTCATCTTTCTACCAAAGGGTTGAGACCTGGCCCTTCCGATCAGGACTACACAATTTGCAGTCCTCACTTCCATAAAGTGGACCTAATTGAGAACCTGGGTGGAAACTTTTACTATAAAAGATGGCTTTTCTTTGTCTCTGTGGAACACAATTTTAGTTGCTACCTGAAGCCGTCACCCAGGCTGCAACTCCTATTCGCTCAGATGAGAGCCTTTTATTTTTTATTTCCGTCTAAGATTACTTTTGGTTTACCGAACACTTTTCCATCTTCGATCTTACTCCATTAATAATCAACTATATTATTTGAATCAGGTGAGTTTTAAAAAAATAGTGATTTAACATTTAAAAATTCAGTATCTTATTGGTTAATAAGAGTTTCAATTGTATAAACTATTTGATGTTTTAACATAATTCACTTTCTTCTTGCATTCATGTTCCTCATGTTAATTTTTATAAAGGGGAGTGACCTCTCATGCCATTTTGACTTGATTCACTTAGCAGGGGGGAGGTGACAAAGAGGCTATCTAAAAGCTTTGTTTTTGCACTTCACACCCAAGATGAATGGGGAGAATATGTGGTATTAATATTCATAAATGCCAAGTTGGATGGTTCTCCCTTTTCTTACTCTTCTTCCAATGATATTTAGTGGCTATGGGCTGTGAAATGGGCTTGCCCCGTACCTGACACTGAAAGCTGAAAGGGAAATAATTCTCTGAATGGAGAAAAGGACCCGATGAAAACATGGCATATGAATAAGCACATTTAAAAATATATTTAAACTTTACACTGTACTGTTATATATTGTATTTTTTTTACACTGACAATTGATGACTGAAGATGAGATCCTAGAATGTGAATCTGGCTTACCAAATTTTCAGACATACTTTGGAATACTGTTGCAGAAAGTCCCCTTCCTAAATAATGCTGCAGATAACAAAGGAAACATTGGATGAGTCATCATATTTAGTAAGTAGTTAAAAGGGTTTCAGAAATTAATGTTAATTGCTTGGTAGCAGGTATTCAGAGCCCAGTGGGTTACAATTTTCCATATATTTTAAACTGAAAATATTTTTTAAAGATTTGATTTATTTTTAGAGAGAGAGGAAGGGAGAGAGGGAGAGAAACATCAATGTGCAGTTGCCTCTTGCGTGTCCCCTACTGGGAACCTAGCTCACAAGCCAGGCATGTGCCTTGACCCGGGAACCGAACTGGTGACCCTTTGGTTCATGGGCCAGCACTCAATCCTCTGAGTCATACCAGCCAGGGCTAAACTGAGAATACTGAGTGAGACAAAGTGAAAATATGAACCAATGAGGTAGATGCACGAACCACTACTCATGCTCATGGGCATGAGTGCACACACGTGCACAATTACACAACCAAAATCTTTTCAGATCTTTCCCCATCTTAGTATCAGGAACGAAGGTCAGTACATACAGAGATAATCAACAAATGAATAATACAGGATCTTAATATAATAACTTCTATCTAAAATTTTTCAAGGCAGAAAATTTCTCTTGAAGTAGACAGTGTAGGGATGGAAACTTTCCCCTTTTTTTCCAGTCTAGGTTCTTTGGCTTGTGTAATAATTAAATTGACATAAGACAGATTACCAGGTGAAAAACAAATGTTATATGTGCTATCCGGGAGACCCAAAGACTTGAGACTCCCAGGTAATCAGGCAATGAAGGCTTATATGCTGTCCTGAGGTAAAAAACAGGATATGGGCATGGGGCTTCAAAGGAGAGGAGGGCAATTCACAGAAAGATAAGAACAACAGACATTTGCTGTGGTTGGTGTAGCTCAGTGGATTGAGTAATGGCTTGCAAACCAAAGGGTCACTGGTTTGATTCCCAGTCAGGACACGTGCCTGGGTTGTGGACCAGGACCCGAGTTGGGGGCATGCAAGAGCAACCAATTGACGTATCTCTCGCACGTTGATGTTTCTCTCCCTCTCTTTCTCCCTCCCTTCCTCTCTCTCTCAAAATAAATACATAAAATAAAAAATAAAAAAAAGAAGAAGAGCAGACATTTGGTAATCATATATTTGCCACACTGTGCAGGGAAGTCTTTTAGATAAAAGTCATGTGTAGTGGTAGCTCTCCTTCTGGGTTAGGATCCCCTACCTAAATTCTTTTAGGTAGTCAAGGGAGAGGCAAAGAGCTTTTCCTGAGTCTCCTTGGTCTCAGTTGCTTTCAGCTCAAAACAATCCAAATGCAATTGTGGTACATTATGGTGTGGCATATGCTGCTCCCCCTCAAGAGTGTAGTTTTTATATTTTGCCTTCAACCAGCCCTATTTTGAGCAAATAAAACAGAACGAAGATTACATCCTCACTGCATTTTCAGGGTAGCCTAATTACCGTAAAAAGGAAATCATCAATAACAGTGAAAAAGCTGGTTATTGTTCATTGAAACAATAGCCCAACATGTGTGATTGTGATCAGGTGTTTCAGGAATCCGGGACTCGAAATGAATGCAGGGGAATAGAAATAGCTTCTCCTACCTGCCTTGGTCTGGAAGTGACACATCTGTTCCCCTTCTTTTGGCAAGAACAAAACGCATGGCCCTATTAGTTGCAGGGAGCAGGGAATTATAGCTGAGTTGTATGACCCAGAATACCGGAAGAGCCAAGCATTGGTTAACACAGTCTCTTGTTATACTCACAAAGGAAATAGAGTCCTGTGGTTAATTTTTTTTAGCTTTGTCATTTAATGCTCATTTAAGTAGCAAATGTGTTTTATATTCAGAGACATGTGACAATAAAAATAAAGCATTACAAAGAAAAAGCCTAGTTGTCAGACATGACAGTGTTTTCTCCTACATCACCTGTATTGCAAGACAGAAAGTTCAGCTTTTGAAGTTATGCGGTCCTACTTGGATGGCAGCCATAAGGCTTGTCGGAGTAGACAGACGCCTGGAGATTTGCAACTGAACTAAATGGTTGGTCTTTAACTCAGTTACAAAAAGTCAAAACAACATATGAAATAGCGACATGAACAAACAAGACAAACTAAAGCTCAAAGGCACAGACAACACTATGGTGGCTGCAAGGGGGAAGGGTTGTCAAGGGATAGCAAAGGGTAGAGTGGGTCAAATACACGGTGACAGAAGGAAGGAGATTTGACTTGGGGTGGTGAACGTACAACGCAATATACAGATGAGGTGTCATAGAAATGTACACCTGAAATCTCTGTAATTTTATTAACCACTGTCACCCCAATACATTTAATAGAATTTTAAAAAATTTAAAAAGCATATGAAATAGTGTTAGGAAACACTGGTTTTGTTGTCTGACAGATCCAGCCCCCTATTCTCTAGCCGCACTCCACTTATTACATAGCATGTAGCATGGTTTTTTCAGCTTTATTCAGCCCATATTATTTCACACAAAATATTACAAGAATTTATTTCTGTTTTAATTATATGAGGGCTTCCCATTGCCCTGAAATACTTTCCTCTTCCTTGGTAGCAGCATTACCTGCCAATGAAGCCTCCGGAGCATGTTTAATGGCTTAAATAACGCTGCTTCAGAACTAAAGTTGGAGCGTGAGGGATGCTACTTCATGTGGTAGTGTTATCAGAGCATTGTCCTTTGAGCTGATAAGGTACCTCTGCTTGGGTGATATTATTCACATTTCTGTTCTATTATTTACTTTGCATCAGAGGCTCTGTGGAAGTCCGGGACTCTGCCAAATGCCAACACACAGGATGAGAAACTGGTGGTGCCTTTCTCTCCTGCACTGTATGTGTGAACTAGAAATGACACCAAATGGTCCCTTTACATCTTTTCATCTGCATGTATTGACCACCAGCACAGTCAATAAAGGCCCATTGGTGGAACCAGCTTGGGGAGTAGAAATTATAATCTAAAATTTTTGAATTCTTAGAAGAAGGGTCATTTGTCATAACTGTTTGTCATATCTGTCATAACTCTCAACTTTTTCCTTGAACTCAGAAAATACATTCAACATTTTTGTAGACTACATTAATCTAGTATTTAACCTAACCCCCCAAGTCCAAAGTTATACATAGTCCTCAAACCAAGAAGTAGACCTTTGAGGTAAAACAATAACAACAACAACACAATTGTTTGCCTGGTCCTTTCAATGAATACAGTAGTACCCGGTATGGCACTCCCTCGATTCATTCTAATATCTAATATACTAGAAATGGTTATTTTGACATTGACAAAAGCGCTGAATGTTCTGACCAAGAGGAAACTCTTTGCTTTACTCTTTCTACTACTGTGGGTTTGCTTGTTGAAGTCTCTTCTACTTTCCTCCCAGATGAGGTAGAGGCTGAGTCATGGCAACACTGCATGGCTCTAAACATACTGCACTAACAATTTAATCTTGAAAGGTTTCATCTTGAAGATATCCTCTGAGTTAATCAGTAGTACCCCACTTCAGCACCTAAAATTTAGTTTGCAGATAAACTACAACATCTCTCTTTGAGACATATCCTCCATGGAAAATTCAATAATCTTTGTCTTGTAAATCCTTGGGGTACAGAGCTCTCTCTCACCCTCAATAATCTCATTAATATTTAGGAATATATCCTATATATTGGCAATAACATCGAATCCACTAAAACTCTCAAAGGCCTTTAGGTACCCTTTGCTTGAAGGACTCCAAAAAGGTTTAAGAATATTGGCTCTTTTTGTTTCCTTTAGTTTCAGGTTCATTTTAGATCTTAATAGCAGGATGGTAAATTAAGCTCAGATCATGGAGAAGGTTGGCATTTTGAGGTACTGGGGGATTAGAGTTTGAACATATGAGTTAAAACAGGACACAATCTCACCACATATAATTATCATGTTTTTAACTCTTTTCAAATTATACGTTGGTAGTTTGAGTGGTCCCCCATATAAATATTTGACGTGTTCATTCCCCATTCTCCATTAAAAAAATTATGCTTGCACAGGTCAACTATTTCAAATCTCATGTTACCAATTCTTTCAGCTATACGCAAAATAAAATTTGATGGTGGTTGCCTGTTGAGCTCTTTGGGAAGTAGATGCTGAGACAGAGTTAAGAGTAAAAATATTTATTGTAGAATAATGGTGGATAAAGAAAAAGGAGGTGGTAAAATAAGACATGAGGAGCTACCTGAACATGATTTAGACTTGACAAAACTCCTAACATGTCAACTGAGAGCTCCAGAGCAAACATTACTCGATAAGGTGACCCTCACTGGGAAATTGGCTAGAGTCTTAGAACACCAGTGTGCTCCATCACTGCCCAATGGCCCTAGGAGATCATAACCTTGGCTCACAAGTTAATGTGGACCCTGCAGAAGCTTACAGCTGGAGTATGTCAACGAACCACAAACCTTGGAGCCGGGTAGCTGGGTAGCAAGTTCTCTCTTAAGGAGGGATCTGATTGGTGCATTTCTGGGTCTGCCACCAAAGTTTAAGCCTCAAACATTTAACAGATGCATGAAAAAGGAAAGGAATATAAAGCAATTCGAATATCTGAGCAACAGTAATAACTAATATTTTTGACATATTACTATGTGGCAGAACTATTAGCACTTCAAAACAATATCTACATTTCTCCATCTTCCTCAACACAAAGAGGAGGAAAAACATAAATATTCAAAATTACTCTTTTTACTGTCAGTGATTTTAGTTCTCATATTGGGACACCAAGAAACATTAACTACAAATTGCATTGTTTGGAAAAGAATATCTCAGTTTTATAGGCAACTATACTGATTTAAAAATATTAAATTACTATGAGACTCATTTATTTAGAATAATATTCTAGCATATAAATAGTACAATATTCCAAATAGAAATTAATGCATGCCATTTAATAATCTCCCAAGCCAAATTTATTGATGGATATGCATGCCTAGATACATGTAGAGTCCTTAGCATTGGACTATAAACATTTCTCTTTTGCATTTATTGATTATGGGGTTTTTACTGATTTTGAAATAAACTGAAAATAAAACTTCACAGGACTTAAAGACAGCAGCCTTTGCAACTCATTCAGACGTTACATGTCCATTTTTAACATTTTCATTTTCAATCCAAATCATCTTCTTTCTTAAGGAAACAGCACTTGGGTGAAAAATGTATGCATGGGCTAAGGAATTATATCCATATCCAGAAAACTGAGAGCTGTCTGGGAAAGTGGTTGAACTGACAGACTAAGGCACACACACTGATCAGGGTACCGTCTATAGTGCTGACTTTCAGATTAAGCAGTTCAGTTTTGAAACTTCATAGGTCCACATGGTGTCCTTAAAAGTTATTCAAAATTAGATCATTTAAAATATAAATATTAAAATATTAAAATTAGATCATCTAGATTCCATCTCAACAAACAAAGTTAATTATGGTAAATTTGTTAAGTATGATTAGCTAATGAAAAATAAAAATAGGAAAAAAGTAGATATCTATAAAATTTAAATTTATATTCTACATTAGTTATTATTTCCAAAGTGCTTTATCTTAATTTTGCCCTTTTTTTCTCAAGTTATTGCTTTGGACAAACTCATTTAAGCAATGAATAATTATTAAAGGAAATTCTTCATCTTTAGAATAACTTATTTCACATGATACAGAATCTCCCTTTTATTTCTCTTTCTTTAAATTGTAGCTGTCAACTAGAGAGCAGTACATCCAATGGCAATTGCAGCTATCTTTTTAATTAGTCTCCAGAGTGAAAATTTCCAAAATGTTCATATGCCTCTCCAAACACAACAAATTTTAAGCACAACTTTGCTCCATATATAGTTTTTCTTTTTTAGCACATTAGTTCTGTGCTAAGAAATTTTCTCAAAACACAAATTAAGTATATTTTGCAGTCCCAATCTTTGAAAACAATATGTTGCCTTATCTCCACTAGATCCCTAAGCATCTTTAAACACAAAATATTTTTAGTCCCTCTTTATTTGCTCTCCATCTTATGGTCTAAGTTATATAGCTCGAATTAAAACTTTTCAATTATCTAATCCCACTACCTCCTTCAGAGCCCCCTCCCCAACACAGTTGCAATGGTCCCAAATATAGCAACCTAAAATATAGCAAAATCTCTACTTTCCTTAGCAAGGCACGAATGGCCTCCAAAGCCTGGTTCCTGTCTGTCTTCCCAGATTTCTCTCCCAACACTTTTGTCTTACAATTTAAGCACTAGCAAAAGCAATGCTAACTCCTCTCTTCTAGTTTGCCATCTCTTCCTCAGCCTTCCTCACTATTTTCTAAGGACAAGTGTCCATTTTCTCTCTCTTGTAATCTGTGCATGCCTTTATAATCTCACTGCTCTCGTTTTATTGTAATTATTGATCCCCACACAACAAGGTCTGTGTTAGACATGCTTGCATCACAAATTTCAAGCTCTGACAATTCACTTATGTGGTGTTTTTCTTCCAAATTCACAATAACAGCAATAATATTTTGAAGAGTTCATGTATATATTTCTACATATACGCAGTCAAACATACTGATATCAGTGTTCAGAATTTACAATAAGATCATAGTGAGTATGTCAAACTGAGTTACTTTTTTTCAGTTAAACATTTCCCTTTTTATTGCTATAATTGACATGTAACAATTGTATCAGTTTGAGGTGAACAATGCATTAGTTTGACACATTTTTATATTGCAGTCTGGTCACTATAGTAGTTCCTTTATGAATTAAAATTTTTTTCTATAGAAAATACAGGGATATACTATAACATTCAAAAGATACAAAATGGTTGGTTTCAAAAATGGTCTCTCTTCCTCAAGTTTCCCTCAGTCAACCAGTTCTTTGCAAAGACAATATTGCTACTAGCTACTTGTGTATTTCTAGATATTTCAAGCTCTTCCAAACAAATAAGCACACACACACACACACACACACACACAATATTTCCTTTCCATAAGGCAACTTTCTTCTAATGCTGAGAGGGAGAAAGAGAGAACTGACTTAATGGAAAGGAAAGGTAAAATTTAGTACCCTTTCCCCCCATTAACCTCCTGCATATGGTTTGCACTGTGTGTACGATATATTTACTCCCTTTGTTTTTCTAATGCTGGGCTTTGCCTATCAGGGCTTTGTAGAATTCCTGTTAAAGAGTGATTGTATTTACTTCCTGTGCTAGAAACCTAATATATCTTACCTTGTCAGGTGCTGAGCATGGAACAGGTTGTATTTGTGAGCACACTACCATTTAATTCTGGATTCTTTGAAATTTTCCTCCAGTGCTCTAAATCTGCCTGTTGTATTGCTCCTGTATTTTGCTTACGCTTACTATAGTTGGTCATCATTTAATTTTCTTCTGTTAGGCTTGTTTTTCTGTACTAAAGCTTCTCTTGATTTTGGTAACTTAGAGAAAAGACCATTAGAGCTAGATTTATATTTTTCATTTATGAATTCATCCAATTCGTATTATAACTGTTTGATTCTGTTACTATTTGACTAACTAGAGATTGGTAAGGACCATTAAATCAGATAGTTTTGTCAAATGAATAAGCAACTCAAAGTCGATGGTTTCAAATAATCATTTATTATTAGAATGCCCTGGGAGTCACATGGTTTAGGTTAGACCCAGCTGGGTGGCTCTGTAGCTGGGCTTCTTCATGTGTCTGTAGGTTGGCTGGTTCACTCTATGTTAGGCTGAAAAGCAAGAACCTTAGTTGTGAAGCTCAATTCCATGTGCCTTGAATCCACAAGCTTTAAGCAATCTTAGCTAATTCAACCCCACCCAATGAACCCGAAGAAAGACTGTATCAGTGTGAGCCCTCTAAGAAGCAGACAAGAAGAAGATATTGAACACGCAGGAGATTTATTGAGAGAAGTGCTCCTGAAGGATAAAGAAGAACGGGAACACACAGGACTAGATGGGAAGAGACTTCAAACTGCAATGTAGGTCTGATCCCTGTGAAAGGGGAGAAAGAAAGAAGGGAAATTTGGTAGAAAGACATTCATTCAGACTGCAGTGCTGCTTTGAGAAAGTCTTGGCCAGATGGATGGGGAATCCCGGGACACAGAGGCGCATTTGAGGGGTCCCAGGGTAGGCAGGGATGGTCTGGCTCCTGCAAACCCACTTTGTTCAGTCACTGGCTGGTCCCAGCATGAGGATAGTACAGCCTTCACAAGAACACTGAGGTAGATCCAAAGGGTGTGTTAGTTGGAGCCTTTCAGCAAATTACTCTCCTTTCAAATTCTCTTTCGAAGGAAGATTTGAGTGATATAACTTAATGACAGCTACTAAGATTCTTTCCAGAAAATAAAACATTAGAATTCCTTTCAATAAACAAAGGCTAGGTTAATGGATTTATTCTGTATTATATAGTCTAAACTTGTACTTTGTGACCAATAAAACCATCAGAGGAAAAGAACAAGAAAGTTTTTCTGGCAGAATGACACAATGAATTTGCTTACTATGTATGTTCTTGATCACTTAGTAAGTTAAAAACAGACCCCACAATAGCTGGCAAAACATCGATGAAGAACGTTAGAAGACTAGCACTCCCTAACTAAAGAGCTCCAAATTTGCAGTTACAAAATTGTCACGGGGACATAAAGTACAGCATAGGGGATATGGTCAGTAATATTGTAATAACTATGTCTGATGCCCGGTGGGTACTAGGCTTATCAGGGGATCACTTTGTAAACTATATAAATGCCTAACCATTATTCTGTACACTAATATACACTGATATAATAGTGAATGTCGACTTAATTGAAAAATAAATAAATAAATATCTTTGGGAAAAAAAGATGAAGAGATTTTTAAAAAATTGCGCTCAATCTACTCTGCCTGTGCTCTATAAATGGAACAACAAAGTCTGGATGGCAGCACGTGTGTTTACAACATGGTTTATTGAATAGTTGAAACCTGCTATTAAGATGTATAGCACGTGTGTTTACAACATGGTTTATTGAATAGTTTAAGCCCACTATTAAGATGTACTGCTTAGAAATGTCCTTTCAAAACATTACTGCTCATTGACAATGCATTTGGCCACTTAAGAGCCCCGATGGAGATGTACCACAAGATTAATGTTGTTTTCATGCCTGCTTACACAACACGCATTCTTCAGCCCATGGATCAAGGAGTAATTTCAACTTTCAAGTCTTTTTATTTAAGAAATACATTTCATAAGGCTATAGCTGCTATAGATAGTGATTCCTCTGACGGATCTGGGCAAAGTAAATTGAAAATCTTCCGAAAAGGATTCAACATTCCAGATGCCACTCAGAATATTCATGATTCATGGGAAGAAGTCCAGCTAAAAACATTAACAGGAGTTTGGAAGAAGTTGATTCCAACCCTCACGGGTGACTTGGAGTAGTTCAAGATTTCAGTGGAGGAAGTAGCTGCAGATGTGGTGGAAGGAGTAAGAGAACTAGAATTGGAAGTGGAGGCTGAAGATCAGAGTCAATTGCTACAATCTCATGACAAAACGTTAACAGATGAGGATTTGCTTCGTATGGATGAGCAAAGAAAGTGGTTTCTTTAGGTGGAATCTATTCCGAGTGAAGATGCTATAAAGATTACTGAAATGACAACAAAGGATCAGAATATGACCTAAACTTCATTGATGAAGCAGTGGCAGGGTCTGAGAGGATCAACTCCAATTTTGAAAGTTCTGTTGTGGGTAAAATACTATCAAACAACATCACGTGCTACAGAGAAATAATTCGTGAAAGGTAGAGTAAGTCGACACAGCAACCTTCATTGGCATCTTATATTTTTTAAATTGCCACAGCCACCCCAACCTTTAGAAACCACCACCCCTATTAGTCCACAACCATCAACATCAAGGTAGGTCCCACCACCAGCAAAAAGAGTATGACTCATTGAAGGCTCAAATGATGGTTAGCATTTTTTTTTAGCAATGAAGTATTTTTAAATTAAGATATGTACATTGTTCTTTTAGACATAATGCTATTGCACAGTTAATAGACAATAGTGGAGTGTAAATATAAATTCTATACGCACTGGGAACCAACTAATTTGTGTTACTCTCTTTATTGTGGTATTCACTTTATTGCCATGGTCTGCAACTGAACTCACAGTATCTCTGAGGTACGCTTGTAGAACTTGTAGAATATATCATAAGAGAAAATCTAGGTGACCTTGGGTTTGATGATGAGTTTTTAGATACAACACCAAAAGCATGGTCCGTAGAATAAAACAATTGATAAGTTGGACTTCACTGAAATTAAAATGTTCTACTCGGTGAAACACACTCTTAGCATAAAAAGACAAGCTACTGACTTGGAGAAAATCTTTTCAAAACAGATATTTGATGAAGGATAGGTATCCAGACTATAAAATGAACTCTTAAAACTTGGCAATAAGCAACAACCCAACTAAAAATGGCCAAAGATCTGAGCAGACACGTCTCTAAAGAAGCTAAACAGATAGCAAATATGCACATGACAAAATTTTCACCATCATATGTTATTAGAAATGAGATAACTACAAACCTATTAGAATGGCTAAAATTAAAAGGAAATACCCCAGTAATACAGAATGCTGGTGCTGATGTAGAACAGCTGAAATTCTCATTCACTGTTGATAGGAACACAAAATGGTACAGCCACTTTGGAACACAATTTGGCAGTTTCTTCCAAAACTAAACATAGTGTCACCATGCAATCCAACAGTCACACTCCTAGGTATTTATCACAATGAGTTCAAAACCTATATCCACACAAAAGCTTTTACATGAATGCTTATTGTAGCTTTATTCATGATTATAAAAAACTGGAAGCAACAAAGATGGCCATAGACAATGAATAAAACTGTGGTACATCCATACAGCATTAATTATGATTATTCGGCACTAAAAACAAATGAGGTATCAAGTCAGAAAAAGACACAGAGGAAGTGTAAAGGTTATCACTCAGTAAAAGATCTCTCTCTCTCTCTCTCTCTCTCTCTCTCACCCTCTAACTCTCATATATAATATGCTTCCAATTTCTCTGAAGAAGATAAAACTGTAGAGGAAAAAAACCATCAGTGGTTCCCAGGGATTCAGAGGGACGGAGGAGGGATGAATAGGTGAAACACAGCGATTCTTTACAGTGATGAAATTATTCTGTGATGGAGCTACTCTGTATGATACTGTAAATGGTGGATACATGATATTATGCATTTGTTAAAACCCATAGAATTGTACAGAACAAAGAATAAACCTTACCGTAAATTATGTTTTTATTTAATAATGCATCAATATTGGTTCCTCAATTTTAACAAATGCATCATACTAAATCAAGATGTGAAAAATATTAGAAAATGAGGGAGAGGGCTTTTTTGAGTTCTCTGTACTATTTAATCTTTATTTTCTTTCTTAAAAAGATTTTATATATTTTTAGAG
This sequence comes from Mormoops blainvillei, assembly GCA_004026545.1. Classification (NCBI taxonomy): domain Eukaryota; kingdom Metazoa; phylum Chordata; class Mammalia; order Chiroptera; family Mormoopidae; genus Mormoops; species Mormoops blainvillei. The sequence continues at coordinate 98,155 of PVJD01005030.1, forward strand.
ATAGTGGAAGGGAGAAAGAAAGAGAGGTAGGGAACCATCAACGTATGAGAGAGACATCAATGGGTTGCCTTTTAGCCCACAACCCAGGCATGTGCCTTGACTGGGAATTGAACCAGCGATCTTTTGGTCTGCAGGCCAGTGCTTATTCCACTGAGCCATACAAGCCAGGGCTGTTCAATCTTTCTGTGAACCAAAAACTGCTGTAAAAAAAGCCTATTAATCTAAAACAGCAACAAAAATCTCTGCATTCATTTATTTGTGTTGCAGTGTCTTTGTTTTTCCTCTGACAGATTTTAGAAAGACAAGCTGCCTTTCCAATTTTGCCTCTTGCTAGTTAATATGATATTGGTCACCTCTTTGAACCTCAATTTTGTCATATGTGAAATAGGGTTAACAATACTAAAAACATAATACAGTGAGCATACCTGACCGTAGGAGGGTGTGCACGGGGCCCTCAGTACACATCACCATCCTCCTTGTTTTTCACTATTTCTTCTATTCCTAAATGGGAAGACCCTGACCCAAATATCACTTGCATGCTTTCTCCTTGCACCATGTTTATTCAATCACCCACTCCCCTTTCCTCACCATCACCCAAACGCCTCTATTTTATTCTTCCCTTTTCTATTTCTTCAGATCCTAGAGCACAGCTTAGAAAATAGCTGGAGGGTTCACAACGAGGTAGGGGGAGTTGTTCAGCATTATAATAAGGAATTCTTTTTGTTGAACTGTTGAGGCAGTGACTGTACCCCAGCCTTAGCACCAGGAGAGGTCCTAAAAATCAATATGAATAAAACATGATTCCTGCCTTTAAGTAACTCACAGTTAGAAAGAGTAGCCGCATGTGAAGAAACCACACTGATACAGTTATCAACACCTCAGTGTGAACTCGTTTTAGATACTTTTCTCAGACTATATTGAAGAGGGAGAGGTGGCCCCAGCATAAGAATGTTGGGAATTATGTTGGGAGTAGGTGTCCCTTAAAGGGTGGTGGGGGGTTGGAGAAAGTGAGTAGCACTAATAAATACTCCACTTATTTTGAAGCTATGTTACTTGAAAGTCGATACCCTCCCTCCAAAAATCCTGTTTTCTGATTGTACTACAAACTGCAATGATCCAACATTTCTGTCAATGGAAGTCAGGAAAAAGAAATTATTCAAGTACATTGAGCATAGAAGAGAATTCGGATTTTTAAGCATTCTATGTTGCTTCTAAGAAACTCATTTTGGTCACATTGCTCTACAAAATTAACATCCTAGAGTTTCTTTGGGCTTTATGTTTCTCTTGCATGAATACATTTTGAATATGGATTCCAAAGAAAAGTTAATTAGTTTATTTTACCTTTTCCTAATTAAGATGTTACTATAATAAAACTGTATGGCATCACAGCTTGTGAGGCTAAAGTTCACTTTAATCTAGCTCTTCTTTTTACAAAATTTATTAATAAACTGTATGCTTCCAGTATTGTTTTCATTCTTTTTATCCCTGAGAATGAAGAATTACAACACTTTCTAGATTAATGATACCTGTAGAATTGGAAAGCATAAAGATCTTCAGGGGTAATAAATTTATTTATCTGTCTTTTCACTATTCATTGAAAGTATATTTTTCAGACTATAATTTTCATAATCTTTATAGTCATTCATTTTATAATTTAATTACTTCAATAAACAGAGTAGGTATTATGAGGTATTACCCACAATTCTAGGTACATATGGTCCCAAGTTCTCCTGGGTAATATGATACAAAACTAGATCATCCTAACATGGTTCTGCTCTTACCCTTCCAATTTATCCCAGCTCTTCTTTTTTTAATATAGCAAACATTTTTCATATTGTTTTGTATTATTCCAAAGTCAAAGAGGCCAGAAAAAAATCCACAAATTCCATGAAATTCAATCTCCCTTCCAGAGATGTTTATTATTACCTTGGCATTCATGACTTTAAAACCCCTGAAAGATATCACAGAATTAAAATCACCATGAAAATATTACCTGTAGCATACTTTTCTCAAAAGCAATACTTTATCACCTTAACGTCCATTGAATTTTTATTGTTTCTCACTACGTCTTAAACCTTTAGTGTTTTAAATAATGGTTCTGCCTTTGAATATAAAAATAACTTATTTCAGTATAGAGACTTTTATTAAAGCACAATACAGTGAATATTATTATTAAGTATTAGGCTAGAATCTAGATAAATATTATTCTTACACAGAATATAGATATGCTTTGAAATCTATTATACTTCAGAGATTAAAATTTCTGTAATGACATTGATCACTCACTAGTGGGTACAAACAGAGGGATGTATTAAGAAGAATAAAACTCACACTCTCGCAGCACAATTTAGATTTCCTACAACGAATATATCGGCAACGAAATACAGAAATAACCTGATCAACAGCAGCAGTAATTTTTGGATGGAGAAAACAGCAACGGTGTACCAAATGCCTCAGGAGAACATTAGTAACATCATTAAAAATGCCAGATACTTACCCTTGCATCATTTGCACATCTTTGACATTCACTTGCTTGGTGACCTCAAAGTTTCCAAATATTTAAGCTGTATCTGGTAAAGTCATTGCCATAATAATAGTTGGCCCTGGGGGTAGTCCCTGTTTCAGGGTTAAAGCATAGTCGGTAATAATGATAATTCACTAAAATGCAAATATTCAATAGGGGAAGATGCTATTGGCCAAAATGATTCTGAAGATCAGCAATTGAACTTGGCAATGTGATGTAATTTTAAAAATGTAGTATCTGGCTGGTAAGGCCTTGTATCATTAGGTAACAAACTCCATTTCAGGGTAAGGAACACTGTTGAGTAACCTGATATTTAAGGCCTCCAATATATATATACAGTCTATCGAACTTCCTTTTTTTAAACATGTCCTTTTGGAGGAAAATACATGAAGCTTGCTATTGAGTCAAAAGCATTTAAATATGAATGTCTCATATTATGGAACAGTGGTGTTTTAAAACGATTCCATCACGTTTGTTTTGTTTACTCTCACTGTTTTCTGCTCTTCAGTTCTATTTTCTAATTATTCATTGCTGTTTTCAAGATTCTGTCATTCTTCTGTTCTTCGGATCATTCTCCTTTCCTTTCAAGTATTCTCACTGGTTTTATATTAAAATCCATTATATTTCAGGCAACTAATTGAAGATCAAGTCAAATAGGAATTTTTTTAAAACCACGTTATTAAGTAACCCCTGGGAGAGGCAGGACTCACTTTATTTATTTTTAAAAGATATTTTATTTATTTTAGAGAGAGGGGAAGGGAGGGAGAGAATCATCAATGTGAGAGAGAAACATCAATTGGTTGCCTTCAGCACACACCCTGACAGGGGATTGAACCCACAACCCAGGCATGTGCCCTAACTGGTATTTGAACCTGCAGCCTTCAATTCAGGCATATGCCTTCACCGAGAATCTAACTGGCATCCTTCCAGTTTGTGAGAAGATAATCAACCAACTCAGCCACACTATCTAGGGTAAGTCAGGACTCTCTTAATAAGAACAAGATCAAAACTATGAACATTAAAATGGCAACAAATTCACAACTATCAACAATTGAATCTAAAAAAGAAACGAAGCAAACAAGCAGAACAGGCATAGAATCATAGATATGGAGATCATTTGGAGGCTTATCAGTTGGGAGGAGGAAGGGAGACAATGGGAGAAAAGGTGCAGGGATTAAGAAGTACAAACTGGTAGGTACAAAATAGACAGGGGGTGTTAAGAACAGTATAGGAAATGGAGTAGCCAAAGAACTTATATGTATGACCCATGGAATAAGGGGGGGATTGCTGGAAGGAATTGAGGGTACTAGGCAGAGGGGAGCAAAGGGGAAAAAATTGGGACAACTGTAAAAGCATAACGAATAAAATATATTTTAAGAAAAGAATGCTATTCATGCTTTCTCCATTTAAGAGAAACTGGCCAACACAAAGATATTAGGCCTTGGCATTTAGGTGGCCACTCATTTGTACTCGTGCCGCTTTCCCACGCAAGGACAGCCATACCATAAATGTTAAGCAATGCCTGATGAGAAATACGTTCCTCTGTTAGTATTTGAACTGTATAACTTAATAAAATGTAAAGAGTAAGAGGCATATGATGTAGAGTAAAAGTCAGGAACCGCTATGATATGCCATGTACTATTTGAAATAATGAGAGAAAAATTCAAGAGGAAACAGAGTAAGTCATTTTGTTGCAAACCACCCCCACAAACAAAAAACAACACCCCCCCCCAAAACATAGAAGCACAGATGCCAAGGGGAAGGAGAGTCAAGGGCGCCATGTTTCCCAATGAAACCAGCAGTTCTTGTTTCAGCTCATAGGCATCCCCACATTAATTCCATTAATGGAATTAACTGAGCTAAACTGAGCTAAACTGAGTGAATTCCTATTACCTGCATCAGCGTCAGCATTATTTCTTCCCCTTCTTATCCCACATCTGGTCCATATTCTTCAAAATAAGTAAAGAATCTGAAATGGCCTCACAGCATCCAAATAACCACTGTGGTCCAAGCACCATCACCTTTCTGGATTATGGCACAACTTCCTTGTTGCCCTGCTCTTGTCTTTGCCCCATTCAAGTCCATTGTTCAACAGCAGCCAGAGAGAGCTTTATATGCGCATAACAGATGACGTCAGTTCTCTGTTCAAGAGCCTGCAGTGGTTTCCATCTCGTTCAGAGGAGAAGGTAAAAATGCTTACCAAGGCTCACAAAGGCCTACATGACTTGTCTCTCTACAAGTTTCTGTCTCCCGTGGCCTTTTTTCCATCCCCTTATGCCTATCTGACTCCCTTCCAGTGCACTGGCCTCCTTACTCTTCTAGGAATCTCACAAAAACACTTCTCCACTTCAGTTATTTGCATTTGTTTCCTCTGCCTAGAAATCTCTTGCCCTAGATACCTATTTGGCTTCCTCCCTCACTTCCTATTACTCTGCGAGGTATCACTCTTGCCCCTCGCCTTCATCTTGTCATTACTTTAATAGCAATTATTATAACCTGAGGTAGCATATATTAATTTATTGTGTTTGTGGTCTGTCACCTCCCACTAGAATAGAAGCTCCATGATAGGCAGTGATTGTTTTTTTAGTGGACCCCTAGTGACTAAAACATTAATGAGTACTCAATAAATATTTGTTAGATTAATTAATACATAAAATAGTTATAAATATATGATTTTATTTGTAGAATTTGACATATAAAGAATATTTGATAATTCGAAAGGGCAGAAGAAGAAAAGGGCACATGAATAAACAGATGGAGAAACTTAATTAAAACTGAATGGTGATGGAAGGAGACTAGACTTGGGGTGGCAAACACAGAATATGATACACAAATGATGTTTTATAGAATTGCACACCTGAAACCTATATAATTTTATTAACCAATGTAACCCCAATAAATTCAATAACATGGCAAAAATTTTTAAAATGCACATTTGTATCTTCCCAATGACAACTAAACTTTGCCATTATTTGTGTAGAGATCCAATGCAAATATCAGGAATAAAGAGCAAAATATGTGAGAATTCAAAGGAAATGACATTTAGTAATAATTAATTTTAACTGTGCTAGGCTAATATTTGTTTTTATTATAATTTTTATATAAGTCCACTGAAGAAAACTATCAAATGGAGGGCTTCCTCCAAAATGGGGAATGTATGACACAAAATTTTCCCTATTAATCAAATGTTTTCCCAGTTTTATCATCTTTCACTTCCAAATTCCTAATTCAGTTTCAACCATGTATATTTTGTTATAAGTTTGACAGAAATTGTGACTAAGGAAATATACACTACAATTATGTACACTGTTGACAGAAAACAAATATTTGACCAAGAAAGTGTATTTGTTTTTCAAGAAATTTTCTTAAAGGAAGTACAGCCCTTACCACTGATAATTAAAATACTGATCAAGGTGAATTGATACATTGCTTCCATGTCTGATTGCTAAGATTCTACTGTTTTCAGTACTTATATCCCTTTGTTTTAAAATAATTGATCCATAAGAGTATATATTAAAAACAGATTCTACCAAGTAGCTAAGGACAAATACAAGTGATTGCCAGATATATTATTTATACATATTCCAGGTGTTGAGAAGAATTTATAGTAATCAATTCTTTACTCCCTCCTTTCTCCTTCCATTTTAATATTTTTAAACACATATTTTGAGTGCTTATAATGTACCAATACACTGAAAACAAAAATTCAATTCTCTGCCCCTCAGCCCTGACAGTTGTGGCTCAGTTGGTTGGGCGTCGAGCTGCAAAGCAAAAGGTCACCCGTTCGATTCCTGGTCAGGGCACATGCCCAGGTTTCAGGGTTTTGGGTTCTGTCCCTGGTTGGGGTGTGTATGAGAGACAACTGATCAATGTTTCTCTCTCACATCCATGTTTCTTTCACTCTCTTTCTTCTTCCCTCCCCCTCTCTAAAAATAAATAAAATCTTTAAAAAATTTCTGTCCTTCGGGCAGACCACTGAGGCCTTTTCTTTTTTCCTTTTTCATTTCCTCCTTTCCTCTCCTCTTTTCTGACTCTCTGCTCACATTTCACAGGTAATACCAGAGTATACCATTCCTCCCCCTGTCTTATTTCTCTCTTATCTTCCATAGGTAATACAGGAATACATGCATGAAAAAGATCTAAATGATATAGAAGTGTAAAGAGAGATAAATAAATGCCTCTCTTTGTCTTCCTTCTTGCACTCTGCTGCTTAGAAAATCACGTCTGTCCAGACATTGTTGAGAATTTATTAATTCAAATTTACATCCATTTACTTATACATGGGTGTGTAGACAGCCATATATTGGGTTGGCCAAAAAGTCTGTATATTTTTTTCCATAAAATGAAAGACACAGTCTTCATTTTCATCAATAACTTTATTGATTCGGATATTTTGAGTATGTCAGCTAACTCCTGCATGGTTATAATGTTGATAGCTGTCAGTTTATGTCTTGATTTCATCACTGACTGTGGAGCATTGTCCAGTGTCAAATCCCCAGTGCGAAACTTTGCAAACCACTTTGGACACATTTGATCAGTCAGAGCACCTTCTCCATACACTGTGCAAATCTTTTTTTTTTTTTTTTTGCATTTCAGTCATGCTTTGATCTTCCTTGAAATAATAAAGCAAAATATGCCTAAAATGTTGCATATCTTTTCCATCTTCGATATTAAAATGGCTACACAAAAATTCACCAATTTTGGTAAGGTTTTTTTAATGCACACTGATATGACAGCTGTCACAATACAGTCTAACAAAACCATTTCAAATGAAGTTAAAGACAACTAAGAGCTACTAGAACCATCTTATGGAAAAAAGCAAACGAACGTTTTGGCCGACCCAATATATTGTGCCTTATATATTAAAAGGATTTATAAAATTTTTATTTCCTAACAATATATACTTCATTCTTTTAAATAACTACAAAGTATCACACAGAAAAGATGTAACCCAATTTATTTAACTACTCCGCTAGGGATAGTAATGAATATCTTTAACGTTAAGTATTGAACACATGTGTAGGGTTTTCATAAAATAAATTCTTAGAAGTGGAATTTGTAAAAAAAATAAAACTATTGGCTCTTTACATTTTTATAGATACCAATAAATTACCTTCCCAAAATGGTTAACAAATTTACTCCAATAAGAATATATATATATATATATATGCCCATTTCCCCACATACCCTCTAATATCTAATACTGTTGATTTTATTTGAATAAATTTAGGACAAAATTATACTTTACAGTGTTTAATTTGCGCTCTGATAGTTTTAATTACCCTTGTGCATATTTTTATGGGGATATCGTTCATTAGTGTTTTGTATGCTCTGACTTGCCTACTGATATATATTTTTTAGCCCGTTTTTTTCTTGGGTTGTGTCATTTTTTATGGAATATGTAAAAACTCATTTTCTGGATGTTAATCTTTGTTTGTAAAATGACTTACATTTTTTTCTGTGTATCTTCCCAGTTTACATTATATTTATTAAATTATGTTAATATTTCATTGATGGCCTCTGTGGTATTTAAGAAGGCCTGTCTCACACTGAGATTTAATTTTTTCAACTACTATTATATTTTTTATTGTGTAGCTCTTTAGTTAATCTATAATGTATTTCTATGTATGACGTGAAATAGGTCTAAATTAATTGTATTTTTAAATGGACAGCCAATTTCAAGAGCAACCATTTATTGATTTAGAGGATAGCCTGTTGTTCACAACTGATTAGAAAATGCACCACTCTATTCTAGACCACAGGCACTGACATGACTGCAGCCAGCTCCGCTTTTGCCTAGCAAATTTGTATTTGTGGAGCTCTAAAGTATGATTTTTCTTATCTAAACCTGTTTTTCTAGGTTTATTTCACAATTTGCACAATGATCCTTTCACCTAATTTAACTTTAATCAGGAAAAAAATCTAGTTACTACAGACATACACAATTTTTTCCCTTTAGAATATGTCTGATTTAAAAATCACTACACTATTTATTTTAGGCACTATTAATTTTAGTTATATCTTCATGGTGATTGTCTGGTTTGATGATTCTTTTCATGGGATACTAAATATTTTCAGGATCAAAAACTCAACTCTGCACTTAGCAAATATTCCAAAGGCCTTTGCCCAAAGCATGTAAAACTGACCTTGAAAAATACTGTTTTTCAAATTAACATTGCTTTAGTTGTTTTAGAATTAACTAAAAGTAACATGTTTTTACAAGAAAGATTAAATTTATATCTACATACAGAGACAGCTGTAAATATAAATTGGTAGGTATTTTTAAGTGCTTTGTTTTCTAAATATTGATAGATATTTAAGATACTCTTTCTACATGATTTTGAACTACTGCCCTTAATCCTACTAGTAAAATCTGAAAACACTATGTATACAAAGTAGATAAATATCCTTATGCTTGTGAAGAAAAAGTTATATAATCGATATGGTAAGAAAATCGTAAATGTAAAAGTAGAGCTTTCAGTTTTATTATTAGTCTATTTTTCCTTTTAGGAAACATAAAAGATTCCCTTCGTACTTGGAAAAAAATTAGTGGGGATATACTTTACAAGGATATTATAGTGTGTGATGGTATAACATATCTTTCATTGTACTTTATATGACAGTGCCTATCTTATAATACTTTCTAATCCTCATCCCTTAAGAACAAGAAGTTACAAGGTGTGTATTGCATTAGGTATTGTAATCTCACATGTTGAATAGTCAGCCTCTTTGTTTCTAAATTGTTTTCACAAAAAGGAAACAGTGCAACAAACACTATGTCAAATATGGGATTAAAAATTCAATTCAATTGGAAATTAAAAATAAAGCATTTTCCCTTTTTCCATCCTTCTTTATTTAAAAACAGTATTTCTATATTTTCCAATAAAGTGTGTTTATTTTGATAAATTCAGATAATAAAGACATACATTAAATGTAACTTTTATACTTTTCCCATGTATGTCATATATACATATATACATATGCATATAGTTCTTTTACTAGAAGACTATTAAAGTTTATACATATTTTTTATCATTGTTCTATTACAGGTGTCTAAAAGTTTATATTATTTATAAACTAATATAGTGCATCCCTTTTTCCCTGGAACTTGGGAGTATGTTATCTTTCATGGCCAAAGGGATTTTGCACATTTATATTACGGATTTTAGGAGAGGAAAATTTTCTTAGATTATTCAGGTGAGTCTAAACTAATCACATGAGCATCTAAAAGCAGAGAACTTCTTCTGGCTGGAGGCAGAAGAGAGATGAGGACGAGAGGAAAGTCAGAGAGGTTCCAAGTGTGAGAAAGAATGGACGTGTCACTTTAGGCTTTAAGAGGCTGGCCAGTCAAGACCTTGATTTTAGCCTTGTGTGACACCTGGAGCCAAGAAACCAGCAGAACCCACCTAGACTCTGACCGACAGAATTGTAGGATAATAAATTTGTATTGTCTTAAAGAAAAAAAAAACAAAGTTATTGATTGAATTTCAATAATGACCTATAACAATAATGTCTTCTAGTGATATGGGTTATTTATTTAGAGGTAAAATAGAGAAAGAAAGGAAGAAAGGAAAGAAGAAAGGAAACTATGATGCAGAAATTTGTGTAGAAAGGTTTCAGTTTTAAAAAATTATTTAAAACTTTTTTTACAGTTTTTAAAATTTAAATTATTTTTATTTGTACATATTTAATTTTCATATTTTAAAATTTAAATTAATTTTTGTATTTCTACCTGTACTATCTGACTACCTACCATCACCTGTTTCTTATTGTTCTACCCCCTCTCTTTTGTAATTATTATTTGTATATTGTAGCAAACAAATATACTATCAAATGTGAAGGGCATAAATTGTTGAGCAAAATCCTCTTTCCACATTCCCCACAATATCGCACTTTGGAGGTAAAGTTCTGAGAGTTAGCTGTGAACCTTTCAAACATATTCCATAAGTATTCAAATACATATCAGTTTAAGCAAATACAAGCATTATGTATGTGTGTTTATAACAAATTTGATCATATAATTCTGCATTAAAAATAACAAAAAAGAAAAAGAAAAAGGACTCATGGACACAGACATGTGGTAATTGTGGGGTGGGGGATGGAGGTGGAACAGGGTATAAGGGGATAGATGGTAATGGAAAAAACACAATAAAATACTATTAAAAATAAAAATAACAATACATCCTACTGGGTATTTTCTACATTAGTACATAGAGATTTTTTTACATTATTTAGCAGTCTTATTTGTATTGTAAGCATACCTGTATCTAGCAGCTCCTTTCCACTTTCTAATTTATTCTGGTGTTGTAAATCAAAGAATCGTGCCAGTTAGAACTGTACTATATTTACTTATTGGATGCAATACTTGCCTAAAACCTTTTCCTCAAAGTGACCGAGCCTTTGGGATTTATCTCAAATATCGCCTCCTCAGAATAGCCATCACTGTCTGTAAAGTTGCACTTCCCAACACACACTCTCACTTCTGTTATACTCTGTGCATTTCCTTTAGTTACTGGCACACTGTGAAATTATCATATTTTTCCTTCTTTATTTTCACTAAATCTTTATTAGTCAAAATGTGTTTCTGTCCTCTTCTTTGCTCTATCTCCCAGTATTAAGACAACACATTGACACGTAATAGATATTTAGCAAATGCTGATTGAATGATTCAATGGATGGACGTACGGATGGACGGATGAGTCTCTAGCATGTGAACTTTATTCACATACTGTCCTTCCTTATTTACCTGTTCTCTCACATTGTAGAAAGTTGTGAACGTCAGATTAGTGAACTCTATGAAAAAGACCAATAGTGAATACAAACTAGAGGACCTGGGCTCCTAGGAGTAATTTCATAAAAGGTAAACTAAGAATGAGCTGAAGCTTGCAAAAAATTGTTAAGAATAACATACAAAGGGTTTTAGAATCATTTTCAGAGCAAGACTCACGACAATAAAAATCGCAGTTTAATTTATTGGGAGTGCATGGGGCAATGTTATGAGGTGACAGAAAAATAGTGGAGTGTTTCAGTTTCTATTTTGTTTCAATATTTTTTCTGTCAGATTGAAAGACTATTAGACTAGAGGGGATAGAGCAAATATTGTCATGAAAAAAATTGAACCTTGAAAAAAGAGGAGAAAAAAGACAATAGAATGAGCTGTGTTACAAGAAGGTGGGGTCTTAGCATGAGATCCCCTAAAAGTCAACCTTGACACTAGGGTATGGTGCACGGAATGGATTTGAAAGGTTACCTTAAGGAAGCACAAGGATGAAGGGGTACGGTGGGGAAGGGAAAAAGGGATTAAAGGCATACATATTAATGAGCAGCCTATACCATTTTTAGACTCATACCAAATTGATCAGACCATCTGGGGCTGAGATCAAAGCACCAGCATTTTTGAAAGTTCCCTAGGTAATTCCAATATGCATGCAAGTTTGAGAGTCACTGTTTCAGTTCTTACCATTTAAAGTGTGTTCCTTAGAGCACGAACAGCAACAATAGCAGATAGGAAATAGAGAGAATGCAGAATTTTGGTTCCTGCCCCAGACCTGCAGACTCAGATCTTAATTTTGACAGAATCCCCCAGCTATTCACATGAACATGCAAGTCTGAGAAACATTTGGTACTGCACGTTGAAATCACTAGTGGAGTTTTACAAGTATTATACCCCAAAATAGAAGGTACCAACTCCAGAAAACCAATTTATTTGCTCTGGAATGCAACTTGGGCATTGGCTTTTTAGTCTCCCCTAGATGATTCAATTATGCAACAAGGCTTGGTAAACACTGTTGTAATCATTTCTGCTGGAATTATATTTTAAAGATGTTCACAGGTTTCCTCATAGTATCTCAGTGTCCACCTCCTATTAATTTATGCTAATCTCACAGATTATATATTTACTTTTATTCTTTACTTTCTTCATAATCTCTGAATGCTGTTCCTTTCTATTTTATTCTCCTGTACTTTTTCATCTCTTATTTTTAAACTCAACTAATTTGGTGCTTCTACCTGACATGATGTTAACAACTAACTCAGAGTTTTTCATCTTGGCTGCTGCTTAAAGTCATGTGGGAAGCATTTAATAAATACTGATGTCCCGGTGCTACCCCTGAGAGCTTGATTTAATGATCTGTGGTAGGCTTACTTTTTTTATTGTTATTATTATTATTATTATATGAAGCTCTGCTGAAGATTTCCATGTGCACCTAGGTTTGAGACTATCTGAGAGTTTATTTATCTTCTCTGGAAATTTCAAAGACAAGCAGAAAACAGTAGATGATCATGGAACACCTGATATACATGCCTTCTCATATAAGTCCCTTAACAGTTTGGTCTGTGCATTGTTGTTTTGTTATTTAGCACTGTAATCTTACACTTATTGTAGTGTTTAGTATATAATTAGTGAAAAACTGTAGAATAAAACGTCTTCACAAAACCCATTGCTTAATTCTCACAACACCCCTGCATTAGATATTTTTCCATGCTGCAGATGAGGTTACGCGGCTGAGTGAGGATCACCAATAACTTATGGCAATTAGAATGCCATGGATCAAGACATCATTAGTAATGTTTTTCCTCGTTAAGAAACAGAGGTGGTAACACTTGCCCCATAGTGCTCCCAGGGCACGATCATGTGTTTCCTGCTAAAACATATACAACCCAAAGGTATCCAATGCTAGCACAGTTCTAAATGAGAATTTCCTGGACTTTCATGAGGATGCTTCCCATCTGTGGACAGAAGGTGGATTCCTTTCCTTGTGGTGAAAAGTTCCACTTATATTTTGCAATTTTCCAAATAAACAGTGACTTGACTTTGGGCAGAGCACACATGATGCACTGTACAGATTATGTTTTATTGAGTTGTACACTTGAAACCTGTGTGGCTTCATTAACCAATGTCACCCCGATAAATTCAATAAAAAAGGTTAAAAAAAGTGATTTCTGTTTTCTAGTATTCCCAGAAATTTCACCACCATCTATTAAATGGGTATAATACCTACTTAACTGGTTGTGATGATAAATTATTTTTAAAAACATTTTATTTATTTTTAGAGAGAGGGGAAGGGAAGGAGAAAAAAGGGAGAGAAACATCGATGTGCAAGGGAAGCATCAAGTGGTTGCCACTCGCACGCCCCCAACAGGGGACCTGGTTTGCAACCCAGACATGTACGGTGACCAGGAAGCAACCCGGCAACCTCTTGCTTCATGGGATGATGTTGAATCCACTGAGCCACGCCAGTCAGGGTGGCGTGAATTATTAATAAGCCATAGTTACTTGACATATAGGAAATGCTCAGTATGGTAATTCTTTTTTTTTTCTCATTTTTGAAAAATTTATTTTAACCATTTTTTTCCTTTGTATTCTTTTTTTAAAAATTGTTGTTCAAGTACAGTTTTGTCCATTTCCCCCCCACCACTCCCACCGCCCCTCCCATCCCCTCTCCCACCCTCGCTCCCCCCCCCTTGACTTTGTCCATGAGTCCCCCATATACATTCCTTGACCACCCTTCCCCTATTTCCCGGAATCCCCCCATAATCCCCTCTCCCCTCTCCTCTGTTCACTGTCAGTTTGTTCTTTACTTCAGTGTTTCTAGTTACATTTTACTTGCTCGTTTGTTCTGTTGATTAGTCTCCACTTATAGGTGAGATCAGATGGTATTTGTCTTTCACCACCTGGCTTATTTTACTTAGCATAATGCTCTCCAGATGCATTCAGTATGGTAATTCTTATGACCAGCACTGATTTTCTTATAAATAGCATATTGTAAGGGGCAGCACTATGTTTACTATTAACAACATTAATCAACATGGTATTCGCATATGCTTCCAGACATTTTAAATTCTCTTGATCAATTTAGAGTTTCCCAAAGTGAGAGCTGTGTAAACTTGCTTCCATAGTATATTATCTAACTTTAGTCTCAAATAGGTTCTGTGATGACATATGTTTGGGAAACAACTTTTACTAGATTTGAACAACTTTTACTAGAGTTCTCTAGGAGAGGCTATCCAGAGCCTTTGGTATACTCTTATTAAAGAGGAATAACCTAGTGGGTTATGATATAGGACACAGTGCTTCACAAACTTATCTGGGCATTTTGAACACCTTTTAATATTATATTCAGTTTATTCTGTAGTCTTACTGTATACAGAATTTTCTAGAAGCCCTCTCAAACCACTTCAGAGGTGTGTGGCATAGAAGTAAACTTTATAAATAGAATTCACTGTCTTTTATCCATTTTTCATGCTTCTTCTAGGCTATCTGTAATTACGCCCAGGTTTCAGCTGCTCTGTGGTTTTCATTCTAAGTCTCAGCAGGGGCCATTTTTTTCTCCTCAGGAAACCTTGCCATTTGAGTAGGAAAATGCCTCCTTTCTAGGCAAAGCTATCAGAAAAACATCCCTTTCTTTCTCTCTCATCCATCTTTGCATGAAAGAAATTTCCAGTGGCAAAAAATCTTCTGCATCAAAATCATTGGAAATCAAATTGTGATTACAAGCTTCTACTTTTAGTGCTTTACTGAACAACTATAGAGGTTATGTGGTCTTTTTTCAGGTTAAGTGTAGTTCCCAAATATGATCTCCTGAGATGTCCTGCTGAATGCCTGTCCTTGTCATGTGTTTAAGAATTGTATTACTCATCTCCTCTGTCCTCAGATTCATTCCTGTCCTCCCCCTGCTCTGTCCTGCATTGCCAGGAAGAGACCACTGAAGAATACATTTCCCAGGGTCCCTTGCCAAAATGATTCCTGTTATACTCAACCAAGAGGTACTGGCAGAGGATTGGAAAAAGGAAGGAAGAAAGAAGACAAAGTATTTCTAACCCCTTTCTCTGATTAAGCATTGTCTCCATGAAGTTGCTTCTCCTGCAACATGTTTCTTCTGTGATCCCAGCTTTCAAAGAGAGGCTCTTCATTCATGGTCATAGCTCACACTTCCAAGCCGCAGCTGTGTTACTTTAACACCACTTCTTACCCTTAACCCTTTTATTTTTATTTTTAATGTTTTCAGCTTTATTGAGATACAATTAACATAGAACACTGTGTAACTTTAAGGTGTACAACTTGATGAGTTGATATACAAATATATTGCAAAATGAGTACCATGATAAGGTTAGTTCACAGTACCATCAGTTCATACAGTTATCATTTTTTTCTCTGGTGAAAATTTTTAAGAGCTATACTCTTAGCAGTCTTCACAGTACAGTAGTGTTAACTGTAATCACTATGTTATAAATCAGATTCCCAAAACTTACTCATCTTATAATAAAGTTTCTACACCTTCACACATTTCCTCCATCCCCCACCTCCACCCCAGCAAACACCAATCTGTGTTTCTATGAGTTAAGTTTTTATTTCTAGATTCCACACATAAGTGAAATTATATAGTATTTGCCTTTCTTTTTCTTATTTCACTTAGCATAATGCCCTCAAGTTTCATCCAAGTTGTCAGAAATGGCAGAAGTCACTTCTTTTCATGGCAGAATTTTATATATATAATATATATAAAACACACATATGTATACATATATAGATCACATTTTCTTTGTCCATTTATCTGTTGGCAACCAGATTATTTTAATGTCTTGGTTACTGTAAGTAATGGTGCAATGAAGGTGGAGTGGTGGCACAGATATCTATTCAAGGTATTAATTTCATTTCCTTAGTATAAATATCCAGGTGGAATTGCTAGATCACAAGTAGCTTATTTTTAAATTTTTGAGAACCCTCCATGCTGTTTTCTATAGTGACTGTAACAATTTAAATTCGTACTAAAAAACACAATTGTTCCCTGTCCTCTACATCCATGCCAGTACTTGTTATCTCTTGTCTCCTTCTTCTTCTTCTTCTTCTTTTTTTTTTTAATTTACCTATTTTTAGAGAGAGGGAAGGAGGGAGAAAGAGAGGGAAAGAAGATCGATGTGAGACAAACATTGATTGGTTGCCTCTCATTCATGCCCCTGTTGGGGCCTGAACCCACAACCCAGGCATGTGCCCTGACCTGGAATCGAATGAGCAACCCTTTGCTTTGCAGGAGAGGACACGCAGCTAAGTGAACCACATTGGTCAGGGCTCTTGTCTTCTTGATGACAGTCGTTCTCATAGGTGTGAGGTGATAGCTCATTGTGGTTTGACCGATCATTTCCCTGGTCATTAGTAGTGACGTGGAACACAATTTTCACGTACCTTTTGTCCATTTATGTATCTTCTTTGAAAAAATGTCCATTCAGGTCCTTTGCCCATTTTTAAATTGGATTATTTGGTTTTTTACTATTGAGCTGTACAAGTTGTTTATATACTTTGAATAGTAACCCCTACCAGATATACAGTTTGCAAATATTATCTCACCTCCTGTAGGCTGCCTTTTCATTTGTTGCTACTGCTATGCAGAAACCTGTAGTTTGATGTAGCCCCACTTGTTGATTTTTGCTTTTGTTACTTGTGCTTTTCATATGACATCAAAAAGAAAAAAGTTATAGTCAAGACCAATGTCAAAGAACATTTCCCTTCTGTTTTCTTCTGGACACAGAAGGTGTTTTAGGTGTTATATTTAAGTCTTAGATTCGTTTTGAGTTAATTTTTGGGAGGGTTCACCTGCTTTAATTCCTCTAGCCCTAGAAGGGGTAAGAGTTTCCTGATGTTGGAAACCTCCAGGTTTCTTCACATTTTTAGTTTGTATTTTCATGTCTTCCCACATGTTTAAATATTTGCTATTGAACTACCTCATGATGGGTTTCTTTTCCTTCCTAAAATAAGACTGGGTGAGGATTTAAATATTTTAATTCTTTCTAGTTTTATTAAGTCCTTGAAAACTTAATATATTTAGATTTGTAGATAAAAATAATAACTATATATTTTTAAATGTACCCCCAATGTAGTAACTTATCTATATTCTAACTTTCTAGTTATCTATCTATAAACATTAACACATTTATAAAATTATAATTCGTTTGTATTTGTATATGTACACACATGATACATACTTACTGATAAATCATGACAACTCCTTTTGCATATATGTAAGTTTTGGTATGATTTTATATTCAAACTAAAAGTAGGGGAGAAATATATTTCCACCGCAAATTCCATGTCAAAATGTTAGTTGTGTCTCTTGCATTGCACTGGCTTCCAGAATTAATAGGATGAGAAAAATGCAAACATTGCATGCAGTAATAGTTACGCATGGCTAGTAATAGATTAGCATTATGGTTAAGAATCATCAATGAAATATGCAATATATAATATCTGCTGCTGATGTATAAGTAATTTTGTTCCATTGCTGCTGGGAATTAGCTTTATTTCCCATGCTACATGCATATTTTCCAGTTCATTTGGATAAACACTTAAGTATGCAATGGTCTCACCAGTTATAATTTTCATTTATCTTATACAAGAATAAGCATCACTGCATGGTTCTGATAGCTGGTTTGTCTTGCAAGATTTTACTTCTCTTCCCCTCTGAACTAACTATCATGTTCACGATAGAAAAGGGCAGATCAGGGAGAGCATAGGTTTAAAATTTGGTTTCACGAAGAAATGAAAATGGGCGCTCTGAGTAGTTAGAAAGCACCATTGATTTTTCTCAGCATGATAATTGGTACAGGATCTATTCCAGAGTTTCTTTTTCATCAAAAGGGACTTAAGGTAGACTTGGAAAAAAATTATAGTATTAAGAGCAATTTCCACAGAGAGAAAAGCATTACAGCATAGCTATTCACAATGTTATTACATGTACTTAGGCCATATAAGCAATGGGACCCACATTATCAGAATTTTTTTTGTGTTTTTCAAAATTTTGAGTCTCAATCAATGGCTTTATTTCTATTTATTTTTCAAAATATTAGAGTTAGTAAATAAGGTTATAGTAATAATGCTAACACTTGGAAAAGTAGAGACAAGAGTGAGAAGTGAGGCAGATGGCCTTTAGCCTCTACTCAAGGCAAACTCATTAGTTTTATTAACTTTTCAGTAAGGAAAGGAGTCACCCTGTCTCATCTCTCCCAATGTATTTATAGGCTACTTTGGGGAAAAAAAATTCTCAAAATATATTTTTAAAAGATTTTATTTATTTATTTTTAGAGAGGGACAGGAAGGGAGAAAAGGAGGGAAAGAAACATTAATGTGTGGTTGCCTCCTGTGTGCCCCCTATTGGGGACCTGGACTGCAACCCAGGCATGTGCCCTGGCTGGAAATAGAACCTACAACCCTTTGGTTTGCAGACTGGCACTCAATCCACTGAGCCACACAAGTCATGGCTCAAAATATTTTTTTAGGGTGTAAAAACCAAAATATATTTCAACATTGACATATTTCTACTTCTGTAAAATTCTACTTCTGTAAAAAAGAATTTATCTTTATTGACCAAAGTGAGGTTGTGATTGGGATCCAAGGTGGCAGCAGAGAAGGTGGATGTTATGTTCACCTCCTCCCAGGAACAAATTGGAATCACAACTAAAATAAAGAATGATAAACCTGAATAACCAACTAAAGACTCCCTGAAGAGAAGCCTTATAATCAGGATTTACAGAAGCCACATTAGGACTGGTAGGAAGGTGGAGACTCAAAAAGGATTAGCTCTGCTCCCATGGGTGGCAGCTGAGATTCCAGATGGATATCTCAGCCGTGAGAGTTCCACCTGAGAAGCATGGGGTCTCTACCCCAAGCCAGGCTCCCCAGAGCACCAGAGCCAGGAAAAGGAAGCCACATAACACCTGCCTGTGAAAGTTCAGAGTGGTTTCTGTCCACCAGGGAGAGATAGCCTCTGCTAGAGACACCGGTGCCTTCTTAAAGGGCCAATGCATGAAATCTCCTTTGTAGCCACTCACCCTGGGGTCTGGAGGAGGGAGGGTGGGGTGGACTAGATTTGCATGAGGAGAGACTGGGGTTTGTGGCTCAGGGAAGGGAGCTGATGGGAGAGCTGCCAAGATCCCTGTGCTGAGTCCTTCTCCCACACCGCAGATGCCACCTTTCTTCGGTAGAGCATTTTCCTCCATAGGGCATCAGCCTAGGAGAAAGCAATTACCCCACTCTTTTGAGTCCTTATCTTGCCACCCTGTGGAGCATAAGCCCTGCTGAGAAGTCAGCTGCCTGGACCATAGTATAGAAGTCAGGGTAGACCCAGAAGGTGTCAGTGAATTAATTGTGTGGTTTTGGGGTAGGGGGTCATTACAGCACTTTCCCATAAAACTGACTGTCTTATTCCCCTCACAGGAGATCTGCTAGCCATACTCTGAACTCCTGGCCTCCAAACTGAGTTGTGTGTCTGGGGCAGGGACCATTCCCCTCACCTTCCCCAAAGTATGACCAGCAATTCTTCCTCAAGGGAGTTCCACTGGCCCCAACCTGCCAATTCCTGGTGGCACCACCCTGCTGAGATTGGGCTCCTGCTTAGACTGTGGAACAGACTGAGTTGCATGGCTGCAGGACTAGGGCCATTTTTCCCTCACACACCTGGCCAGTGCAGAGCCTTCCTTTCACATGGTCAAATCTTGGTCTATTTGGACCTAATAAGCTCTGCTGGCCTCACCCTGATGACTCTCTGAGACCCAGCTCTATCAGAAAGCTACATAAGCACCAGCCAGGAGGCAGTTAGACTTGGTATACTCTGTGACATTTGTTGAATGGACTCAGACCTAGGACTGGCATTGAGGTTAATCCTTTATCAACCTGGTGAACACCATTCACCTCTACCTGGAGACTCGCTGAGAACCTACCTCTTTCTACTTGAGTACTGCCAGATGCTTTTTTAGTGAATAAGCCTAGCAGGAAGCTGGCAGGTGGATGAAGTCAGAAGTGAATCTCAGAGTGTTTTAGAACTTTTGCTGACCTACCCCTGGATCTTGAGTTAATAAAAGCCAGCCTTGCTCTGTAGCTTGGTCCTCCACACACACAGCCAGGTCCAGCAGAAACACCCACAAAATGCGGATCAATCCAAACAGGTTGCCCAGAGCCAGTTACAGGTAGCATCTGACATTGGTGTACACCAGAGTCCCTCCTAAGACGCCCCAGAACCAACACACCCAGAGGCCAGCTCACTCAACATCAGAGCAGGATCCAATAAGCTTCACAAGCATTGTATCCAAAGGGAGATCTCGGCTTGCCCCGGACCCTGCTGAGGCATATTTTTCACCATGTATTCAGCAAGTGTATAGCAGCTTGTACCATATGGTTGGGTCAACCTCACAGTCAGCCAGCATGAGGATCTTCCCCACACACGAACAGCCAATAGCAATCAAGACTCAGTTACAACAGGAGGGCTCACATAACACATGCAAAGACATTCCTGGAGCAACCAGTAACCACGAGGTTCCATGGGACACTTACTACATAAGGCCATCCTACCAAGGCTGAGACAAAGCAGATCTAACTAATACACAGAAACATAAACAGAGAGCGAGCCAAAATGAGGAGATAAACAAACATGTGTCGAATGAAAGAACAAGAGAAATTTCCAGAAAAAGAGCCAAATGAAATGAAGGCAAGCCATTTATCAGATACAGAGTTTAAAATAATGGCTATAGGGATGCTTAAGGAACTTAGCAAGAATTTCAACAGCAGGAAAAGCAGCATAGAATCTGTAATCCATTAAAAAATCATAAATGAAGAATACAATATCTGAAATAAAGAGCACATAGAGGGAATAAACGGTAGGTTATATGAAGCAAAAGATTGAACCAGCAATTTGGAAGACAAGGTAGGAGAAAACAATCAATCAGATCAGCATAAAAAAAAAAAGTAGTTTTTAAAAATGAGGATAGTTTAAGGGACCTTTGGGGCAACAGGAAGCATAACAACATCTGCATCATATGGGTATCAGAAGAAGAGAGAGAGCAAGGGATTGAGAACTTACTTGAAGAAATAATGGATGAAAATTTCCCTTACCTGGTGAAGAAAAAAAAATCACACAAGCCCAGGAAGTGCCAAGAATCCTGAAAAAGGTGAGCCCAAAGAGGTTCAAGATACATCATAATTGAAATGGCAAAGTTTAAAGACAAAGAGAGAATCTTAAAAGAAGCAAGAGCAAAACAGTTAGTTACCTACAAGGGAGCTCCTGTAAGACTGTCAGCTGATTTCTCAACAGAAACATTTCAGACCAGAAGGGACTGGCAGAAAATATTCAAAGTGATGAAAAGCAAGGACCTACAACCAAGTCTACTTTATACAGCAAAACTATCATTTAAAATTGAAGGAGAAATAAGGAGCTTTCAAGACAAGTAAAAGCTAAAGGACTTTGTTACCACCAACCCAGTATTACAAGGTATGTTAAAAGGTATTCTATAAGAAGAACAAGGAGAAGGAGGAGAAGGTGAAGAAGGAGGAGGAGGAGGAGGAACAGTGGAATATAGTAAAAAGTATAAAACAGCAATAAATATGTACCTCTAAATAATCACTTTAAATGTAAAAGGCTTAAATGCTCCAATCAAAACATACAGGGTAGCTGAATACATAAGAACACGAGGTCCATATATATGCTGTCTACAATAGACCAACTTCAAAATGAAAAATACATGCAGACTGAAAGTAAAGAGATAGAAAAAGATATTTCATACAAATGGAAATGAATAAAATCTGGTGTAGCAATAGTCATACCTGACCACCGAGACTTTAAAACAAAGGTTATAGAAGGGACAAAGAAGGACACTAAATAATGGTAAAGAGAGTAACCCAATAAGAAAATATAGCCCTTGTAAAGATTTATGGAGCCAACATAGGTACCTAAATATATAAAGTAAATCTTGATGGGCATAAAGGAAAAGATCAACAGTAATACATTCATAGTAGAGGATTTTAACATCCCTTTGACTTCAACAAATAGAACTCCCAGAGAGAAAATCAAATCAACAAGGAAATGTCCTTAAATAACACATCACCCCAAAGCGGCAGAATATACATTATTTCCAAGTGTACATTAAACATTTTCTAGGATAGACCACATGTCAGGACACAAAACTAGTCTCAATAAATTTAAGAAAATTAAAATAATACCAAGCATCTTCTCTGACTATAGTGGTATGAAGCTAGACATCAATCCTAAGAAAAAACCAAAAACACAAAGACATGGAGGCTAGATAATATGTTACTGAACAATGAAATCAAGGAAGAAATCAAAAGATAATTTGAAACAAATGAAAATGAGAATATAACAACCCAAAACCTATGGAACACAGCAAAAGTAGTTCTAAGAGGGAAATCTGTAGCCTTTCCGGTGCACTTAAAAAATCAAGAAAAATCTAAAATAAACAATCTAAGTTTACACTTAAAGGAACTAGAAAAAGAACAACAAAGCCCAAAATGAGTTGAAGAAATGAAATAATAACGATCAGAGTAGAAATAAATGAAATAAAGTCTAAAAAATACAAAAACAAAGATCTGATTCTTTGAAATGATAAATAAGATAGATGAACCTTTAACCAGACTCATCAAGAAAAAAAGAAAGTTGAACCAACTAAACAAAATCAGATATACACGAGGAGAAGTAACAATTGACATCATACAAATGTATAGGATTGTAAGAAAATATTATGAACTATATGCCAACAAAGTGGACAATCTTGACTAAATAGATAAATTCCTAGAAAAATACAATCTTCCAAAACTGAATCAGGAAGAATCATAAAATCAGAATAGACCTATTACAGCCCTCGCTGGTGTGGCTCGGTGGATTGAATCCTGGCCTGTGAACCAAAGGGCCACTGGTTTGATTCCCAGTCAGGGCACATGCCCGGGTTGTGGGTCAGGTCCCCAGTAGGGGGCATATGAGAGGTAACCACACACTGATGATTCTCTCGCTTTCTTTCTCCCTCTCTTACCTTCTCTCTAAAAAAATAAAATAAAATAAAATCTTTGAAAAACCTCAAAAAACTAAAAAAAAAAAAAAGGATAGACTTATTACAACTAATGAAATTTAAAGCAGTGATCAAAAAACTCACAACAAACAAAAATCACATGGTCATATCAATTAACACAGAAAAACATTTGATAAAATCTAGCACCCATTTATGATAAAAA
Source organism: Mormoops blainvillei (assembly GCA_004026545.1). Taxonomy (NCBI): domain Eukaryota; kingdom Metazoa; phylum Chordata; class Mammalia; order Chiroptera; family Mormoopidae; genus Mormoops; species Mormoops blainvillei. The sequence continues at coordinate 121,683 of PVJD01005030.1, forward strand.
CTCTCAGCAAAGTGAGAACATAGGGATCATACCTCAATATAATAAAGACCATATGTGATAAACACACTGCCAGCATTATGCCCAATGGGCTAAAAGTAAAATCATTTCCCTCAAGACTGGGGACAAGACAGGTCTGTCTGCTTTTACACTCTTCTTCAACATACTACTGAAAGTCCTAGCACAGCCATCAGACAGGAAGAAAAAATAAAAGGCAACCAAACTGAAAAGGAAGAAGTATAGTTGTCATTATTTGCAGATGGCATGATACTGTATATAGATAGTCCTAAAGATTCCACCAATAAATCTACTAGAACTGATAAATCAGTTCAGTAAAATAGCAGGGTACAAAATAAATATTCAGAAATCAGGTGTCTTTTTATACAACAATAATGAACTATCAGAAAAGGAAACCAAGAGAACAATCTAATTTACAATTGCAATTAAAAAAAATAAAATAGCTAAGAATAAATTTAACCAAGAATGGAAAAGATCTGTACTTGGAAAATTATAAGTAATGTTTGTATCATTTAAATTTTTAAAAACTCTGGTTATTCATTTAAACTTATTTCTCTGTCACATAACATAACAGAATTTTTTTAAAAGTTAATTTGCAGCATGAATCTCTAGGAAGGCTAGCCGGATTTATTTAACTATGGAACTTTTTTTTTTCCTGAGGATAATGCATACTAGATAACACTAGCTCATATTCTAAAACAGGCAAGCTTGTTCCTCTTGGTCTGTTTCTGCTTACACTTGCTTTTCCATTCTTTTGCTCAGAGTAAGCCAGTCTCATTTACAATCTGAATATCTATATTATTGCATTCTGAACCGGTATCTTTGTTGAAGATATGGTGAAGAAGAAAAAATGAACACGAATATCAATTTTGCAAGCACTTGTCTTAGTGACCTTCTTGCTTTACTGATTTTTATTTAGCATAGCGCAGGGTTTCCGTTGCACAGCTATGAGGTAGTATAAGTTAGTATTTTGTACCTTAAGAAGAAAAAATAATGTATTTTGCCACACATAATGCACTCCCATGTATAATGCGCACCCACACTTTGTGCGCATTACACACAGGATTATTATACCCATTATAATGCCCATGGTATGTGATCATTATACTCATGTATAATGCACACCCTTATTTTTCCCTCAAAAATTTGGGCAAAAAGTGTGCATGATACATGGCAAAATACAGTACTTCTAAACATAATCATGGATATCAATGTTAAAACATTAGTTGCCATTTTACTGAAAACCAGAAAAAATGGCAAAGATGAATATGATTACTAATTTTGGAAAATGTTCATAAGAAGATTTGGTCCAAAGCAATAACATTACAATAGTTATGAAAACATGAATAATGTATTAACAATAATGTAATTTTCATTTTTGGGACATGATATGCCTTGAAATTCTAAAATAATCTCTGGAAATAATTGATAAATAATAAGAGTGTCATAAATTAAATAGGTATAAGGTAAATAGAAGATTCTAGAAGTAGTATGTATTTACAAAAATTATAAAGTTCTAAGTGTTTTCAGTTACAATAGCAGCAAAACCAACACTATACATAAAAATAAATTAGTAATATGA